>PVIU01004382.1:0-127973 GCA_004026605.1 Ondatra zibethicus | reverse complement strand
AAAGGTCTGATCTCCAAAATATACAAAGAACTCAAGAAACTAGACATTAAAATTCTAAATACCCCAATTAAAAAATGGGGTAAGGATCTGAATAGAGAATTCTCAACAGAGGATGTTCGAATGGCCAAAAGATACTTAAGGTCATGTTCAACGTCCTTAGCAATCAGGGAAATGCAGATCAAAACAACTTTGAGATACCATCTTACACCTGTCAGAATGGCCAAAATCAAAAACACATATGTCTTTCTTAGGGTCTTCATTGTTGTCTAGGCTCTCTGGGATTGTGATATGTGGACTGGTTTTCTTTGCCTAAGTTGTTTTCTTAAATTTATACCTTTTGATGATGCAGAACAAGCTCAACCTGAGATAAAGTGATTAGTTTTATAAGCTTCTCAGCTAAAGCTTGACCTTCAGCCAGTGAACCAGGAAGATTTGAAAGCACTCTAATACACCCTACAAAGCACAGCAACTTTCTTTGTTGAATGACATTTTGAATTTGCTGGAATAACATTTTAACTTGTTTATTGCTTGTCCCAATACATGGCACAGTTTCTAAAACTTGAAGAAAATTAACAATATACAGACTGTTAGTATATAGATTAAATGCCTTATCTGCAAAATGCTGAAACAATATAGCAACAGCTTGCAGCTCAACTATTTGAGCTGAGGACAGTTTGGTAGCACTACATGTCCTTCAGCATTATAACATATGCTGCTCTTCCACTGGAAGAACCATTTGTAAAAATAAACATAGAATCCTTTAAGGGATCTTATGCTAAAACTTTAGGGAAAATAAAAGAATGTTGTTCTGTGAATTGCAGCAATGGATCAGCTGACAAAAGATTTTTAATCTGGCCTTCAAATTGAACAAACACAATTGTCCAAGAATCACTATTGTGAAATAAGCAATCAATCTGTTGCTTAGTATAAGGAATGTTGACCACAGCAGGTTCCCTGCCAAAATACCTCCTAAATTACATCCTACTCTTCCATGCAAAACAAGTTACTGTTGTAAAATAAGGGTTTAATACCTTAGTTGGTGAAATGAGAAGGTTTATCCAAAAAAACAGATCATTTTGACATAATACTGTGGTAGGAGTAAGTTTTGTAGGTAATATACATCCTTGCCAAATGTGATAATAATTAATGTACTTCCTGCCTCTGTATAGCATACTCTACCTATGTGAATACCTGTCTGGCAGTTTCTGTAAGCTGTCTAGTGGAATTTCGATCATTGCTTCCTTTAAGAATTTCAATAAGTGGTTCAACGTCTCCTGTAGAATATTTTAAATAAAATTTCAGCCACTGGATGTTTCCCAACAACTTCTGAAAATCATTCAGTCTTTAAACTAACCTTTCTAATTTCTAAGTTCTGGAGCCTAATTTCTTTATGAAGTAACATATGACCTAAATACTGGAAAGGTGACTACCTTTACACTTTCTTTAAGGCAATAATTAACCATGTATGGGTAAGACTCTGCTGCAGTTGTCCATAGGTGTTAAGTAACACTCCTTCATTTTTATGGGCAAGCAGGATATCATCTATATAATGAATAACATAAGCCTGTGGAAATTGATCTCTAACCTATTGTATAGCCGGAGCCACAAGTTTCTGGCACAACATAGCACTGTTTTCCATAACCTGTGGGAAAATGCTCCATTTATATCTTTTCATTGGCTCTTTGAAATTAACTGATGGAATACTAAACTAAAATCTCTGGCAATCTTGTGGAGCCAAAGGGATGGTATAAAAACAATCTATTAAGTCTAAAGTAATTTTAAGTGTCCTTTGGTATAGCTGTAGGGGAAGGCAACTCTCTCTGGATGTAAAGCTTCCATATGTTGCATGGTCTTTTTTTTACATAAGCCACCTATAAAAGCATTAAAACAATCTCTATAAGATTTTATGAGGTAACTTTAAGCAATATTCATGGAGCATTTCTATAAAATTTTTAAAGGAGGATCCTTTTTCATAGATCCAAGTAACATATTAATGCAATTTGCCAATTAACAGTGTGAACTAAACCATTTATCAGTATTTTAAATAATTCTGTAAGCTCTTAATCAGTAAGACATTATCCTATATAAGTTTTTACCTTATAATAGTATAATAGTAGCCTTATTATCTAATAACCTAACAGCTCAATCTGTTTGTTAAAATCATGAATTTGTTCCTTTAGCTCATTTACCATGAAAAATGAACATTCATATTAAACATTAATTGAATAATGAAGAGAGAACATCTTCTATCCAATGAATGATTAATATATCTGGAAACTTAAACAGCATTTGACTTAGTACTTTAAGGCCTGACTGCGATTGTTCTTAGCAGGTGAGCTTGTTTTAAAGTCCTTCTCTCACTCATAAAGGGACCATTGACATTGAATAAGGGCACCATTTTTCAGAGACCAGCTTTTACAAAAATACCACTTTCCAGGGCAGGAGCATAGGAATTAAAAATAAGAGGATGAAAACACGAGTGAAAATAATAAAATAAAAACATAGGATAGTATCAAGATGGAGTACCAGTGAATACTGAAATCATTTGCATTTAATTTCCATTTGCTTAAAACATCCTGGCTCCAAAAGGTAGGAGTAAGATAAAAACTACATTAGCATGATACAAGGAAATGAACAGATGAGTTGAATGTTGCAGGCTACATTCCTAGTTAAACATTCTGTTGCTAGAACAGGATAAGTAATGCTCACACCCAAGACCAAAACATTCTGTAGGCAAATCATCCCCTGGGTGAACTCCACTGTTATCTCCTAAAGGGAGTCAGAACTTAGTTGGATCCTTAGAATTTTGTTTGGGGGTAGAAACAGATCTACTTCTTTATACCTGAAATAGAAGGGCTGAATATTAGCCACACCTTTTGACAATAACCTTGAGAGAGCCTTACTTGCCTAAGGACAGATAACTTCTTGGAATGCTGGGGGCTGTTGTTCATATGAAATAGCAAGTCATATGTTTTAACTTCTGTAAGCTAGTTTGGTGGCCCCAACTGCATAGGTTCCCGATTTCATATAGATTGGAGATATATAGACAGGAAGTACATCAAGATGTATGCCTATCTCTACCTGTACAAAGATGGGAAGTGTTTAGCCTTGTAAGTTTTGCCTTTATAAAGCACCTGATTAATGTAATTCAGACTTTACTTGGGAATAAGAGTATGGATCTAGATTGCCCTGGCCAGTATTTAATAAAGCTTGCTTCAAATTTGGATCAAGAGTAGGCAGGAACCAGAGACCTCTGGAGGTCCAGGCGTGAGTCTGAGACCTCCGAGAGAGTAGGCTTGAGTAAGAACCTCTGTGGGTCTGGGCACACCCAAGTCTGGGACCTCCGAGGAAGTAGACTGGAGCCAGAGACCTTTGCGGGACCAAGCCCAAGCTAGAGACCTCTGCAGGAGTTGACCCAGACCAGGGACATTTATAGAAACAGGACTAAACCAGCGACCTAGGCCAGAGCAGGCATGAGACAGCTAACTCCACAGGAACAGGTACAAGGGAGCAACTGCTGGGAGAGTAGGCTGGAACTGGAACTGCGGGTCCGGGTAAGAGTCTGGACCATCTAAGGGAGTAGGCCTGGGCTACAAACTCTGTGGATCCAGGGTGTGAGTCTGGGACCTCTGAGGAAGTAGGCCTGAACCATGACTGATTGGAAACCCCTGGCCTGGCAGTTGCCCTGGCTTGGACTCCAACTCCCAGCATGCCAAGTGCTGACCCCTCCCTGGGGAGGGTCAGGACCACTCCCCCAGGCTATTTAGGCTTCCCTCAGAAAGAAAAACCCATGGTTTTTGGGTTTGTTTGGATCCCGCCTTTGTCTCTCTCTTTCCCTTGCCATGCTCTCTTGGCCATCCGAGAGTGCAACTTTTATTAAACATGGGCATTTTAGTTCGGCTTATCTGGTCTAATTGGATTTCTTTACACTGGTGGAGCAGTTCATCTTAGGAAATTTTCTTAACAATGACCTGTGCAGGTGTAGGCATAAGTCTGGGACCACCAAGGTAGTAGGCCTGAGCCAGGACTTCTGCAGGTCTAGATGCAAGTCTGGGACCTCGAGGGAATAGGCTGGAGCCAGGCATCTCTGCAGGTCTTGGACATGAATTCAGAACTACTGAGAGAGTAGGCCTGAGCCAGGACTTCTACCAGAGCAGGCCCAAGGCAGCAACCTCAGCAGAAAGAGCCCCAAACAAGTAATATCTGGGTGTAGGACTAAACGACTCCTAGTATTGCAGAGCAAACCCCAGGAGCACCAAGCAGCCACCAGAAATATAGAGTGACCAATGGGGTGACCAGAACTGTGGCCCTGATTGCACCAAAGGGAGCAACTATCTCTGAGCCTCAGATCCACTGGCACTTGGAAAATCGATCACCAGAATCATAGACAGCACGAACTACACCTATCAGAGGAAAAGATGGGTAGACAAGGCAAGAACACATGCAACACCACGAAAAGCAACAGTAAAAACTAGAGACTCTACAACAGCAAGACTTAAGCAACCAAATATAGATGTAGCAGAAGAAAATGGCCTAAGAAATAACTTTAGGATAATGAATGTTTGAGGCTCTTAAAGAGGAAATGAAAAATTCCTTCAAAGAAATGGAAGAAAAGACAAAGAAAACATTAGAAGACATCAACAAGTCCCTTAAAGAAAACCAAGAAAAAAAACAATCAAACATATGAAAGAAACTATTCAAGACTCAAAACCTGAAATAGAGACAATAAAGAAAATGCAAGTCGAGGGAATTATAGAAACAGAAATCATGAGAAAATGATCAGGAACCACAAACACAAGCATGAACAGCAGAAGACAAGAGATGGAAGAGACAATCTCAAGCGCTGAAGATACAATAGATGAAATAGAATCATCAGTCAAAGAAAACATTAAATCTAACAAAATCTTAACACAAAATATCACAATGGAAAGAATAAAAGCCAGAAGGTTATGGTCAAGTATTATGTAGACAATAAGAGACCACAGATGCCAGCTCAGACAACTATACGCAGCAAAACTTTCAATCACCAGAGAAGGGCAAAACAAGATATTCCATGACAAAACCAGATTTAACCAACAGCCCAGCCCTACATAAAGTACTAACAGGAACACTCCAACCCAAGGAAGTTGTCTACATCAACAAAAACAGAGACAATTGATGATCTCAAAGCAGCAAATCCCAGAGAAGGGAAAAACACCCAAAATAACATCACCAACAATGAAAACTAAATTAACAGGAGCTAGCAATGACCGGTCATTAATATCCCTTCATATAAATGGATTTTACTCACCTATAAAAGATACAAGCAAACAGATTGGATACAAAAACAGAATTCATCCTTCAGCTGCATACAAGAAACACACTTCAACCTCAAAGACAGACATTGCTTCAGAGTAAAGGGTTTGGAAAAAATATTTCAATCAAATGGACCTATGAAACAAGTTGGTTTCTTCCTTTCCAGTTTGAATCCCCTTGATCTCTTTATGTTGTCTTATAGCTATTGCTAGAACTTCAAGCACTATATTGAAGAGATATGGAGAGAGTGGACAGCTTTGTCTTGTTCCTGATTTTAGTGGAATCGCTTTGAGTTTCACTCCATTTAATTTGATGTTAGCTGTCGGACTGCTGTATAGTGCTTTTATTATCTTTAGATATGGTCCTTGTATCCCTAATCTCTCCAAGACCTTTATCAAACTCTATTACAGAGCTACAGTAATGAAAACAGCTTGGTACTGGCATAAAAAGAGACGTTTACCAATGGAATCGAATCAAAGACCCGGATATTAATCCTCAAACCTATGAACACCTCATATTTGACAAAGAAGCTAAAAGTATACAATGGAAGAATGAAAGAGTCTTTAACAAACAGTGCTGGCATAACTGGATGTCAACCTGTAGGAGAATGAAAATAGATCCTTATCTATCAGCATGCACAAATATCAAGTCCAAATAAATTAAGGACCTCAATATAAATCTAACCACACTGAACCTGATAGAAGAGAAAGTGGGAAGTAGCCTGCAATACATGGGCACAGGAGACCACTTCTAATATATAACCCCAGTGGCACAGACAATAAGAGCAACAATGAATAAATGGGACCTCCTGAAACTGAGAAGCTTCTGTAAAGCAAAGGACACAGTCATTAAGACAAAAAGGCATCCTATGGAATGGGAGATCTTCACCAACCCCATATCACAAAAAGAACTAATCTTCAAAATATATAAAGAACTCAAGAAACTAGACATTAAAAATCTAAATACCCCAATTAAAAAATGGGGTACTGATCTGAACAGAGAATTCTCAACAGAAGAAGTTCAAATGGCCAAAAGATACTTAAGGTCATGTTCAACTTCCTTAGCGATTAGAGAAATGCAAATCAAAACAACTTTGAGATACCATCTTACATCTGTCAGAATGGCTAAAATCAAAAACACCAATGATAACTTATGCTGGAGAGGATGTGGAGTAAGGGGAACCCTCATCCATTGCTGGTGGGAACGCAAACTTGTGCAACCGCTTTGGAAGTCAGTGTGGCGGTTTCTCAGGAAATTGGGAATCAACCTACCTCACGAACCAGCAATACCACTTTTGGGAATATACCCAAGAGATGCCCAATCATACTACAAAAGCATTTGTTCAACTATGTTCATAGCAGCATTATTTGTAATAGCCAGAACTTAGACACAACCTAGATGCCCCTCAATGGAAGAATGGATAAAGAAAGTGTGGAATATATACACATTAGAGTACTACTCAGCGCTATAAAACAATGACATCTTGAATTTTGCATGCAAATGGATGGAAATAGAAAATACTATCCTTAGTAAGATAACCCAGACCCAAAAAGATGAATATGGTATGTACTCACTCATTAGTGGACCCAAGCCATAAACAAAGGACATTAAGCCCATAGTTCACTAGCCTAGAGAAGCCAAATAGCAAGGTGAACCCAAAGAAAAACATATATAGATCCTTCTGGAAACTGGAAGCAAACAAGGTCACCGGGCAAAAGTTGGAAGCACAGGGGTGGGGGTAGAGGTCAGGGTGAGGTAAGGGGAAGGGGAGGGGGGAAGGAGAAGGGAGAAGAGAAGGACTGGGGAGAGCTTGGACGAGTGGGAGGTTGGAGATGGAGGAAGGGCAGATATTGGAGCAGGGAAGAAGATATCTACATTAAGGGAGCCATTTTAGGGTTGGCAAGAGACTTGGCTCTAGAGGGGATCCCAGGTGTCCACAGGGATGTCCCCAGCTAGGTACTTGGGCAGCAGAGGAGAGGGTGCCGGAATAGCCTTGTCCCATAGTCACACTGATGAATATCTTGATCATCACCATAGAAATTTCATCCGATGGATGGAGATAGAGACAGAGACCCACATTCACATCAGAGCAATGGACTGAGTTCCCAAGGTCCAGTCGAAGGGCAGAAGGTGGGAGAAGATGAGCAAGGAAGTTAGGACCGTGAGGGGCTGGACCACCCACTGAGACAGTGTGCCTGATCTAATGGGAGCTCACCAAATCCAGCTGGACTGGGACTGAACGAGCATATGATCAAACCAGACTCTCTGAATGTGGCTGCCAATAGTGGCAGACTGAGAAGCCATCAATAATGACACTAGGACCTATCTCTTCTGCATGTATTATCTTTTTGGGAACCTAGTCTATTTGGATGCACACCTTCCTAGGCCAGGATGGAGGAGGGAGGGCCTTGGACTTCCCACAGGGCAGGGCACCATGCCCTCTTTTAAGGAAGCAGAGGGAGGGAGGAGGGGTAGAGGGGGAGTGGGAGGGGACTGGGAGAAGGGGAGGAAATATAAATTTTTTGAATGACAAAAAATAAAAGAATTTGAAAAAAAGAAATAGAAACAGTCATCAAAAATCTCCCATCCAAAAAAAAAACCAGGACCACATGATTTCAGCTCAGAATACTACAAGATTTTCAAATAATAACGATACTCCACAAATTGTTGCATATAACAGAAACATAAGGAACATTGTTAACCTTTTTTTATGAGGCTACTATTACCCTGATACCCAAACCACAGAAAGACATTACTAAGAAAGAGAATTATAGACCAATCTCACTCATGAACATTGATGCAAAAATAATAAATGCAATACTGGCAAATCGAATCCTAGAACATATCAGAACCATCATCTACCATGATCAAGTCAGCTTCATACCAGAGATGCAGGGATGGTTCAATATATGAAAATATGTCAACATAATCTACCAAATAAAGAAATTGAAAAATACAAAAAACATGATCTGATGATGCTGAAAAAGCTTTCAACAAAATACAACATCCCTTCATGATAAAGGTTTTGGAGAGAACAGTGATACAAGAAACATACCTAAACATAATAAAGGCAATCTACAGCAAACCAACAGCCGAGATAAAACTAAATGGACAGAAACTCACAGAGATCCTACTGAAATCAGGAACAAGACAAGGTTGTCCACTCTCTCCATATCTATTCAATATAGTTCTTGAGGTCCTAGCTAGAGCAATAAGACACCAAAAGGAGATCAAGTGGATACAAATCGGAAAAGAAGTCATCAAATTTTCACTATTTGCTGATGATATGATAGTTTACATAAGTGACCCCAGAAATTCTACCAAGAAACTTCTACAGGATACAAGATTAACTCAAAAAAAAATCAGTAGCCCTCCTTTATACAGATGATAAATGAGCTGAGAAAGAAATCAGAAAAGCATCACCTTTCATAATAGCCACAAATAGCATAAAATATCTCAGAGTAACTCTAACCAAACAAGTGGAAGACTTGCATGACAAGAACATTAAATCTTTGAAAAAAGAAACTGAAGAAGACACTAGAAAGTTGAAAAATCTCCCATGCTCTTGGGCAGATAGAATTAACATAGTATAAATGGCAATCTTACCAAAAGCAATCTAAAGATTCAATGCAATGCCCATCAAAATCCCAGCAAAATTCTTCACAGACCTCAAAAGAACAGTACTCAACTTCATATGAAAAAGCAAAAAACCCAGGATAGCCAAAACAATCCTGTACCAATAAAGGAACTTCTGGAAGCATCACAATCCCTGACGTCAAACTCTACTACAGTACTGAAAACAGCCTGGTATTGGCATAAAAACAGCCAGGAGGACCAAAGGAACTGAATAGAAGACCCGGATATTAATCCACACACCTTCAAAAACCTGATTTTTGACAAAGAAGCAAAAAATATCAAATGGAAAAAAGAAAGCATATTTAACAAATGGTGCTGGCATAACTAGATATCAACATGTAGAAGAATGAAAATAGACTCATGTATCACTATGCAGAAAACTCAAGTCCAAATAGATCAAAGACCTCAACATAAAGCCAACCACACTGAACCTCTTAGAGGAGAATGTAGGAAGTACACTTGAATGCATTGGCACAGGCGACCACTTCCTAAATATAACCACAGTGGCACAGACACTGAGAGAAACAATTAATAAATGGGACCTCCTGAAACTGAAAAGCTTCTGTAAAGCAAAGGACATGGTCAACAAGACAAAATGACAGCCTACAGAATGGAAAAAAATCTTCACCAACCCCACATCAGACAGAGGTCTGATCTCCAAAAGATACAAAGAACTCAAGAAATTGGTCATCAAAAGAACACATAATCCAATAAAAAAAAATGGAGTACAGATCTAAGCAGAGAATTCTCAGCAGACAAATCTCAAATGGCTGAAAGACACTTAAGGATATGTTCAACATCCTTAGCCATCAGAGAAATGCAAATCAAAACAAGTCTGAGATTCCATCTTACACCTGTAAGATAGCCAAAACCAAAAACACTAATGACAACTTATGCTGGAGAGGTTGTGGAGTAAAGGGAACACTCCTGCATTGCTGGTGGGAATTCAAGCTGGTACAGCCCCTTTGGATATCAGTATTGCAATTTCTCAGAAAATTAGGAAACCACCTTCCTTAAGACACAGCAATACCACATCTGGGTATATACCCAAAGGATATTCAATCCGTACCACAAGGACATGTGATCATTTGTGTTTATAGTAGCATTTTTGTCATGGACAGAACCTGGAAACAACCTACATGCCCCTAGACCAAAGAATAGATAAGGAAAATGTGGTATATTTACACAATGGAGTACTACACAGCAGAAAAAAATAAAGACACTTTGAAATTTGCAGGCAAATAGATGGATCTAGAAAACATCATATTGAGTGAGGTAACCTAGACAAGAAAGACAAATATCATATATACTCACTCATAAGTGGCTTTTAGGCATAAGAGAAAAAAAGCCAGAGAACCTAGACAACACTGAGGATTCTAAGAAAGGAATTCGTGGATCTAGTCTACATGGAAAGTAGAAAAAGACAAGATCTCCTGAATTAATTCGGTGCATGGGGACCATGGGAGAGGGTTGAAGTGGATGGGAGAGGAAGGGAGGGGAACAGAGAAAAATGTATAGCTCAATAAAATCATTTATAAAAAAATTGGCTCAAAATTTGTGGTAATGGTCTTATTCTCACCCAGTGAGATTAATGAAATCCAATAGACTCATTGGTTTACTAAGCTAAACTAGTGGAATTGTTACTTTAGTATATCATCAGTGTTTAGTAGGGGTAAATAGATATTTATTCACTTCTTTCCAGTAAATGTAATGCAAGAACAGTATATGAATCCTCAGCTTTAAAATCTAGTTCAAATAAACAAATAAGTCAATGGAATAACTTTTAATTTCACTGTCCTTTACATGACCACTCTGAACTTTATCACATTTGACTCTAAAGTGTAGGATTCTTAAACTGTGATGGTTAAACTTGACTGTCAACTTTATAAGAAAGAGGCATAAGAGGCATATCTCTGTGTTTGAGGTCCTTTGAAGAAATGGTTAACTAATAGCCATCCTGATTATCATCAGCAATATCCCAAATCCTGGGGCATAGTTGGAATAGAAGGGGAATAAAAGAAAAGCCAACAAACACAGTTTTTCTTTTTGTTTCCTGACTACTGTGCTGTGAGCTGTTTCTTTCTGCAATGCCCTTTCTGCTATGACAGATTGAAATAATTTGCAAATTCAATCCTTTATATAAAATGATTATGTGAAATACCACCCCACAATAATACAAAAGCAATTAACACATAAAACGCTACCACTTCTAACTGCTCCTCAACAATGTTTTCTTTACCTTATTTCTAATATATTTACTCAGCAGCCCTTCTAATTCTATTATTGAAGCTGTTATATAGAATTTCTTCTTAAACTTTTTTCATTCATGATTGTGTTGTTGGTGAACCCTACAAACACAAAATTTGTGTATATATAAGTCAAAGATTTGTTGTAAATAAATCAAGAAATTTTAATAAGTTCTGAGGTATACATATAGCTATACCATTTATTAAAGATGAAAGCAGATTTTCATGCTACTGAGATGGATTTGCTTATCATTACATAACGAATTAAAACCATGTGTGAATATGTGTTACTATACACCGTTAACTGTTACCACTTTATTTCGTGGCACGAGCTTGGCAGAGTGGAGCCTAAATTAAGGCAGACTAAAGTCTCAGTCCACAGTTAATTTTATTCAGGGAATCAAACATTCTGAGGGCATTCTGAGGGTTAAGCAATGTCATGGGAATAAAGTATATTTCAGTTCAAGTTGCATACAGTCACAAGTTCAAGGTCACATGAGTTTGGGCTGTAAACAGTCATGAGTACAACTCCTGTTTGGAAACCTTATTGTAAATAATGGTGTAGGTTAGATAGTGGGTAATCTAAAGTAAAACCCACTCCTATTGCTATGCACTGGAGGGGCATGAAAGCACATTACAAGAAGAAACTCATGTTATGAGGAACAGAGGTTATAAGACTCTTCTCTGGAGCTTTTCACAAGCTCTCAGAAATTTCATACAACTTCATTTGTGGATCATGTCTGACATTTAAGTTTTAGACTTGATCAGTAATTTGATTTTTTGTTAGCAAGTGAGAATGCCATTTTTCATAAATAGATAATACAAAATGGCACAGATATTTTTAGAGCTATTTCAGAAATTCTTGGAAATCCTGTTGTAATTACAAGATAAAACCATTTAAACATTGTGGTGTTTTCAAAGAAAATGGCCCACAAATGGAGTGGCACTATTTATTAGGTGTGACTTTGTTGGAGTAGGTGTGGTCTTGTTAGAGGAAGTGTGTCACTATGGGTTGAGCTTTGAGGTCTTTTTCTCAAGCTTCACTCAGTGTAACAGTCAGTCGACTTCCTGTTGCCTCTAACAAGATGTAGCAGCTCCAGTACCATGTCTGCCTACATGAAGCCATGCTCCCTGTCATGATGATAATGGAATGAACCTCTGGAACTATAAGCGAGTTACTCCAAATAAATGTTTTCTTTTTAAGAGTTGCCAGGGTCACAATGTCTCTGCACAGCAATAGTACCCCTAACTAAGACAAACATCTTTTAGTGCAATGCAACTCAACTCTTCAAATAGCAATTATTAAAATAAAATATTCTGGTTTTGGAGAAACATTGTTCTGTAGTCACAAGAACTTGCTGCATTTTCAGAAGGCCTGAGTTCAGTTCCCATCACCCACACTGGGTGACTCACAGCCATCTATAAGGAATCTGACTCTCCTTTCTGGCTTCCTCAAGCACCTACAATCAGGTGCACACATACAAACTCACATAAATACATGTAATTTAAAGTCTTAAAAAAAATCAAGCATTCTAACTTAATGCAAACAAAAAATATATTAACGTGATATTTACATACTGAAGAATGATGGGGTAAGAAAATATTTAAAGTTATTGATTTTCATAATAAAACCACTATCACTGTGTTTCTAAAGGAGTAGAAAACTTTGTCCAATAAAACTACTGGTATTCATAGCATACAATAGTTTCAATTCTGAAGAAAGGTATCTCAGGAAACATTTGTTGCCTATAGCACATGGTGGCTGCTAAAAAGCATGTCTGCTTCTTTAAAACAATATTATATTTCATATTGGGTGAATCATAATATATAATTTCTCACCTTCCCTTTCTCCCATTCAACCCCTCATGTAAGTATCCCCAACTCAAACTTATGACATTTCTTTAAATAAAACTTAACTATCATATTGTACATGACATGAAATGTATTAAATATAATATATAGTTAAATATAATGCATTATATATATAAACAAATATATTTCCATCCATAATGTTATTTGTATGCATATTTTCTTATAGCTGAAGATTTGGTATTACATATGCACTTGGTACATTCTTTCATAGGGAAGACGCTTCTGTTCTCAGCATTCCTCATCTGTCAGCACCTCTTTATATAGGGTTGAGTCCTCATGAGCCTTTCTTCCTCCATATTACTCTATCTAGAGTTGTCAACTTTGTTCAACTCTTGTTTAGGCAGTCATGCTGATGACAGTTTATGGTTATAGCTTCTAACAGCAGAAGACGCAATGTCATTGCAAACTTCCTCTTCTGGCTGTTATAACCTTTCTCTTTCTTCTGTAGTGATTCTTGAGCCTTACTTAGGTACAAGAGTGCTGTTGTAGATGTTATCAGTTGGGACTGGGCTCCACAACTCTGTATTTTCATTGTAGTTTTCTGTAATAATATCCATCTGTGCAAAGAGAAGTTTCCCTGATGAGAGGTGAGAACTATAGTCAACTGTATAAGATAAATACTTAGAATGTAGTTACGTATTTTGCTTGTTTAGTAAAATGGTGATTGTAGGTTCTTCAGATCCAAGATTTCATTAGCCGCTGGTAGTTGGCCAGGTTTCCAGTATCAGGCATGGCTTCCCTTTTGTTAAATGGGCCTAACTAATTAGTTATTGTTGGTTACTGCCAAATTATATATGCCGCTACTGCACTGTTAGGATATTGTGCCATGCTGGTCATTGTTGTAGCATATCTAGGTAGGAATACTAGTTGCTTCCCTCCTTTGAAAGCTTGCTTGTCCTTGTGAGTGTATACTTTATTCAGTGATTCTTAACTCTCAAAGTATAGTTTGTCTGATGCTTTGAATAAAGTTGGATTTTCGCATGAGACTTTAGTCTGCCTCAATTTTAGGCTCCACACTCCCATGTTCACGAAGCCAGCTAGAGTGGTAAACATGCCCTTCCAAGCTCTTGGGTGAGAGAATGCGACATTTTAGAGAAATGAACAAACATTGAATTCTCAGAAACTTTGCAGTCAAGCGAGTCTTGCAAGTAGCAGTGTATTGAAAATACCTTAGCATTACTGGTGACCTTTGAGTTTGGGAGCTTGCTTATATCTTAACCCTTAGAAGACTATTTCACTTCAGATCTCTTTTATTGAAAAGTAAAAGGAACACCCAATGCCACAGTACATCTCTCATTTCCTCCTACATAATTTTGCCCTCTGTGTATCTAACTAGTAAGATTTTATGATATATTATGAGAAGTCATGTGGTATTTCAGTGGGTATTTTGTCTCAGCTTCTCTCAAGTTGGATGAAAAAGAAAAATTCAGTTGACAATGATCACATTGTTCTCATTTCAAGCACACAAAAAATTAAATATTGTGAAATATGCCAACCAGCTTTACTAAGCTCTTAACCACCAGAGAAAGGTCTTACAATTAGTGTTACAGTAGAATTTATAAAGTGTTAGTTTAACTGATTTTGTGCTACATGTACACACTGAACATGCAGTTAGTGTAATGCATAGAAATTAAAATTACAATTGAGGTGTCATGCAGTATGTGAAAAGCTTGGATGTTCTGTCTAGAGGCAGAGCTAATAACTGTTTATGAAGAACACAGTGAACAAAAGTGCATTTCTCCATGGCAAGTCTATCTGTGGCCAGGACTCTGCAAAGGCAATATATAGTTGTTCTTGGTTATAGGAATGAACACTACTTAAATAAGATCATAGAGAACAGCTATGTCTGAGATCACATAAGACTCTGCACATTTTCTCCCTGTGGCAGCCAATCAGAAATCTTGCTGATAAGCAAATTATCTGTTACAGAATAAATTATGCTATTTAGATTAATTCCTCTTACTGGCTTACACAGGCCTACTTTCCTGGCCTATTGTGAAAAGAAGTCAGTTTGATTTAAAACCTAAAAACAGAAAACTCAAGCTTGGCAACCTTATAAAATTAAAAGATATTACACTAGCAGAAAAGGTGGTGTGGCAGTCCTTGTGAAAGTGGCAGTCCTTGTGAAATTAGGTTGGTGGGCTTTCCCAAAAGTCACTCCAGAAAATGAACACTGTTATAGTTGTGCCTGTCACTGCTTGTTTGGTACGTCACTCTTCCCAGTAATATGAGACACTGCACTCTTTGCACTGAGATAAGTAGTTAAATTTTCCATCAATCCATGATTCTGGGATTTTGTCCATGTAGACTTCTCACATAGGACTGAAAGGAACTTCATTTGGGCCTAGTGCTCTCCTGTGTCTATTGTTATTGTGAGACTATACCTGGCCTACCCTATTGAGAGTCACTGAAAGTAGCTGTGAATTAGCTCAAGACAAGTTCAGCACAGCCAACATTAAAACCTATAAAGCAAACTAATTTGCAGCAGGCAAATGGAAATGTATACTCATTTGTTATTTGTACTTTTGGGGCATCCTTTCCCTGCCAGTCTTTCATTCATTTGTAAAATGAAGGGGGTAACTTGAGACTCTCAACGTTCCTTCTAGTGAAAACTAGGGGCCAAGAACTTTGGGTAACTAGTGATTCATACTGAAAGGACTCAGATCATTAATGGTCTAGGAATGAGAACCACATCAGCTGGTGTTGGGGACTTGCTGATGATAAGTTATCTTCAGTGATGCTTGCATGAAGGTGCTCAGCTATGAAAGGGCCTGAAAAGCCAAGCCTGTGCCACAAACTATCTTGAGAGTTCCCCAATAGCACGTGTTTTTCTTAGGCTTTGATTCTGAGATGGAGTTTTTCCCATAGCATAGACTGGACTTGAACTTAAATCATCCTGCCTCAGCCTGTTGTGTGATTTTCCTGGGAAGATGCAACAGACACACCTACCATACATACCTATTCATCCCAGAAAGGGAAGTCACAACAGACCAATGTATACAACTTGGCAAACCAAGGAGATTTTTTTTGAACCAATGCATTTTTATTGAGGTTTTTAAGGAGTATGAGTGAGGAGTTACTTATGAGAAAGAGAGATATCTCAAAAGCAGCCATATAATCAAAAAGCTGAAATACTGGAGGTCTCTGCACAGTTTACAGGCAGACAGTCCTGAGATGCTCTCCTTTGCGTCTTGGTTGGTCAAAGTCTCCTTGCCAAGGATCTCTTTACCTATGAAGCTGATAAGGGGCATTTGAGAATAATCCCAGTTTCTGCTTTCCCAGACATATAGCTTTCTGTCTACCTTTGGAGTTTCATGAGCAGCACTTTCCCTCCTGGAGGGCATGTTTCAATTTAGAAAAAACAGACAGACAACAGTCTCTCAAGGGTTGAGATCAGGTGTATAAAGCACCACCAAACCTGCCCCAAAGCTCATTTATCTACTGGCTTAAACATGGACAAATAAGCCAAGACAGAAGACAGGACAGGAGAAAACAGATTTTAATTTTTAAATACTAGTACATTTCCAGGCTGTTTTGCAAAGAAAAATCATATTACATTAGTTCAAAACTATGCATTTAAGTATATTTATTTAAATTCTAAATTTTACAAACACATAATGAGAGAAATATATATTTTATAAATATCTATTCAGAACAGGAATTGTGAAGTGTTCAAAATATCATACTCAGATTTTTCCTCTGTAAATATATAAAATTCCCATAGACTTCATATGAATTCCTCTTCAAGAGCAAAATTTTTCCTCTTACAAAGGCCAACTCAGTTTTCAGACACAATCAAAAGTAATAATATAAAAAATGGAAACGTTCTGTACAGGGGAATACAGATAGCACATAGGTAAATCCCATTACCATTCATGCCATTTGTGTTTTAAAAATGTTTTATAAAAACTGCCACTTAAAACAAATGTGAGAGTCTCTCCCTGACTGTGGAAAACACATAAATCATCACCCTTCCTCTTGGGTGATGAGGCTTCCACTAAAAGGAGCTGGGGAAGAGGAGCCTCCATATATGTTCCCTGAGGAGGGACCTGAGCCACAGAGAGGTAACCCCTCTTCTCTGGCATGAATTCTATCTAGTGGGCCATTCACTGTTATTTCCTTTCACTGAGGAATATTCTTTGGGGTCAAATATATGTCTGAGGGAGTGATCAGATGCAGAATCATTGTCTTCCTTGTTGTTTGGCAACCAAAACTCTGGAAGCCTTATCTATTACTAATGCCAGAGAAACAGCCAGTCACCCATCTCAGTGCATACCCAAGAGTGTCCCTCTGTCTTCCCTCTTCAGGTCTGAGCTGCTCTGAGCTCTCTCTGCTGCAGCAGTTCATCAACTACTGTCTCTTCTGACACTTCTTCTGGAAAGAACTCTTCAGGAAAGTGCGATATACAGGGTCATCCACATACTCATTCTTAAGCCTGGAGCTCAGCACTCTTTGCCTCTTTCTCTCACCTTGGATTACATCTGTCCCATAAAACGTGTCTTCGAATCGCATGTCAGAGGCTGTGGACTAAATGCAAAAGTATATTATTACTGACTACAGAAACACTGGACACAGATCTGGTTCTGTCAGCTGAGGTCGGATCTGTCATAGGGTAGAAGGAAACCTACTCATACATTTTTATTCTTACTCAACAGCTCGTTCTCATACAGGCCATATGGCATAGATTTATGACTCCATTTAGTCTTAATTTCTCTACCCTCAAGGTGCTTTCCCAAACAAAAACAAAATTAAAGTCTCATTTTGAATTGGCTGTAAATGAAAACTCCTAAAAGGAAGCTAGGTCTCTAGACACTGATGGACTGATTATAATTTGAGTAATAACTGTGGAGAGATTAGAACGCTGCAGGCCTAAAGGTCAATCACTCGTTGTAGTCTTTCAGAACAGGCACACCTTGCCCCTTGTGTTGGAAGTAACATCTTGCAACTCACAGATTAAAATTTTAGGGAATCTATTAACTTAGCAGACCACTAGCTCCCACCAATCTAAAAGCTAACTATGCCATCAGATAGCATCTTGGACCTATAGCAAAGCTTCCCCCATATTGCTACATACCTCTCTTATGTACCCACTAATGTTATCTTAAACTTGCCCATAACTTTCTGTATTCTGGAAAACCATAAAACTTCATGAAGCCAGTTCCATGCTGTAATATGGAATTTTAGTTATATTAAATCTATATTCTGAGTCATGACCAAGCAAGATTGCTCCAGAATAATCTGTAATTTCCTTTAGAATGGGAGTTGCAGGTTTTACATAGCTTTCTTAGTCTTCATCTCCACTTGGCTTCTGCCTAAACATTTTTTGGGAGGGAGGTCAACAGACATTCTTAATTAATTCTGAATTCTATTTCTTGTTCCTTTGTCCCCTCCCCACTTTCTTGAAGCTAGTGTGGGTAATCTTTAGTTTCTAATTCCTATAGCAGTTTTTGTTGCTTAGCTACTTCACTGACCACCTGTTTGCTCATTTTTGATGTTCCAGGGCTGTACTGTCTGAACTATCTATTCACCTGGGGGCTCTGTGCTATAGTCTTTGCTTCAGCACCTGCACCTACTACAATACAAAGATGATGATTGCTTTCTCACTGACTTAGATCTCTTGCATCAGGAGCTACGAGAACCCTGCACAGTATGCCCTTCAGACTGTCTGCTTCAGGTGCTCTCTAATATAGCCTGTATAAAATAGAACTCAAAGACTTCTTCCACCATCATTGCCCTTCTTATATTTCCTAAATGCTAATACCATGGTTATCTATCCAGTTATCTGTCAAAAATTTAATGGTACTGTGGATTCCCTCTTATCCCTATCCAGTCAGGAAGTTTCTTCCATATATCTGAAGCAGTCATGATTCTGTATGCAGGATCTCCCATTTCTCCTTTTGAATCACTTCAATAAATGCAGCAGTCCCAATCTATGGCCCATTAAACCACTAGAAAAAAGCTTTCTAAAAACACTCTAGTTAAATGATTACAGAGGGGTACATATACCTGTCTATAATCTTTTCATCTTTTACCTATCCTCAATACGATCTGCACATTCCCAAGTCCAGACTTTTACAACCTAACAAATTCTACTTCCTTCTCTGAGAAGATTAAAATTTACATTCTGAGCCTCATTTTAATGGCACTGGGTCTGGGATAGTTTTCCTTCCATGAAGAGTCTCTGCTACAGGAAAGCTGGAAGTTCCTGTGAACATGAATGCAGGGATAGGCAATGTTTGTCCCATCACGTGTTCCTTACGGTAAAGGATATCAGGAACTATAAATCAAGTGTTGTATGTCTCAACACAAAGTAATAGGTGTGAAACTTACCGACTGCTTGGTAAGTGCTTAGTGAAAAGTATAGGCTATCGCTGAGATACTCAGGTAAAGACCAAGTCTAGAGTCTATACTAAAACACCAATTTTAGTTCCTGATTCTCTGTTTTGCCATCTAGAATATGTTTTCCACTGGTTCAAGTCAGGCGTATGACTTCTAATGATAGCAACACGCATATCTTAGGTTAGTAAGAAAGTAGACAGACTCTTAGGAGTTGAAAACAAAAAGGTCCATTGTGAAAAACAGTGAAGAGAAAAACAACCGAGCAGACATGAGGAAGCTTGGAAATTGGAAATGGTTCAGGTTGGCAGTTGTGTATATTTTCTGCCCACCAGCTCATGAAGCAGTTATACAGAGTGCCAGACTATTCTATGGGTGCCATAGAAAGTATCATATTTCACCTGGGAAGGAAACTTAGAAGTTGTGAATTGGTCATATCTCTGTCATCAGGAGGAAACATTGTTTCAGTAACTCTTGGAAAGTACTTCCTCTGACTTATATTTCACTTTTATAAGTGTTAATGTAATCAAATGAGGAAATAAAACATCTACTGCCACTGTGCAGAAACAGCAGAAGTCAGCCTCTTAAACACAATAGCAAAGTCAATTTACCAGGAGCTCTAGTTAATTATGCAATGGTTACCATGGTTACTTTATGAGACAATAAAAGGTAATGGGCTGTTTCTGAAGACAGTAGAAAACAATCCAGCACTGTCATTAGTGGCTGGCTGACTCTCTTAAAACATCTCTCCAAGCCAGAAGAACTGGAGGGAGGCAAAGTCACTAAAAAGTAAACTCTCAATGATAATGGCTGCTTATCAATCTTCGTCAAGCAAAAATATTGTCTAACCATAAAATATCTTCTATCAAAGAGCTTTCCAATAAGATTTGACTCCCCAGGTGGAAAAGTATATCAGTCGAGGGGAGAGAGCCTATTGTTCTTTTTTTAAATTAAAATGTTCTCAGAGTGTGCAGGTCTCCTGAGTACTTCATATCCCATATGGTAAACAGCAGTACTGATAATATCTCTTCTCTTAACCTGAATTTTTAAAGTCCTTCCTCTGGAAGTGCTGCTGAGAGGGAACTCACCTGCTTTGGGTTCCCTATCATCAGGATCTCACCCAACAAAAGAAGAAGAGAATACTCAATTTTCCATTTACAAAAGCCCTTGGTTTTTCAAAATAACTAACTAATCTATCATAACTCTGTCATTGTACTGTAAGAGGACATAATCATAAGAATGTATGAAAGAGAGTTAAATTTACTCAGAAAATTAACTTCTCTATTACAATTTATCATTTCAGGAAGGCTATAGATAGGATTCTAAATGAGTAAAATAGACTTCATTTTGGGCTATAACACAATAGTATGGAACCTATAGTATTATAAAGTACATATAAGGCATCCATGTTTACTTATTTAGTGGCATGCACTGGACTTGAAAGAATATACACACAAATATATATGTGTATTTATTATACCTCTTTTAGTTTTCCCACTACTAATATTCTGGCTTTGCTATGTTGTTATGAAAGTGAGAGCTTAGAAAGAAGTACCACTGAGTGTGAGACACAGAACTTCAACAATACATGAAAAGGTTACTAGACACCACTCGTTAATGCTGACTCTCTTAAATCTACTGCTGAACACTTCCTTTTAACATAGGTTCCACTAACAGTGAATACCTTCATATTTGTTTGTCCCCAGAGGGACAAAGGACACATTTAATAACCATAATTGTGTGTCAATAAATTTTAACGCAAAGAACTGTTTGTTTGATTTCATTAGAAGAAAAGTAAGCCATGTGCGCACTGGTTTTCCTCTTTCTGTCCAAGCAGAGACTTGCATTCAACAGGTTACAACAAGGGAAAAGTTACTTAGGTTTTCTTCAAAATTAATCAAAAGCCCAAGGTTGATTTCTTCTGGAACTGGAAAAGCATAGAGAGGATGGGGACTTCATTGGAGGTTCCTAAGTAGTAATTGTCATTAGCACTTACAAAGCGAGCCTTTACTCTCTTGGGTAACTCTTCATCTAAAGTGTATATGTCTTCTCTTTTCATAGCTATCTGGGATCCATCTTCAAATTCAACCTTAAAAAACATAAGGCATTGTGATATTTAGTAAAACCAAGAGTATTGACCATTTCTCAGGAGTTCCAATTAAATATGAAAACAAAAAGGAGTAAAAGACTGTAACAGAGCAAATACAGAACCAGCCAAAGTCAGGGAAGTTGGGAGAGCATTTTCTCTTATCCAACTAATGTTGAACAGGACAGACTTGAAATATGAGCTATGAAATCTTTATCATCCCCAAAATGAAACAAGAAAAAATGAGGGCAGATCAGATGATTTCTGAGAAATAAACAAACAAACAAACAAAAAAAAAAACAAACTAAACCAGACCAAAAACCTCCCCGCAATCACCTAGTCAGTAAAAGGGCTAATGAATATACTGCCCCATAACAAATAAAAATGCTCAATAAACAATTAAGAAAATGTTCAATATTCTGAGGTATCAAGGAAATACAAATTCAAACCACTCCAAGATTCTTGTTCAATTAGAAAGGGTTATTAGCAGAACTGCTGGTGAGGATGTGGCGAATGGAAAGCCCTTATACTCTGCAGTTAGAATTCTAAACTGCTACAGATACTTTGGAAAGCAGTATAGAGGTTCCTTTCAAATCGAAAGACAGAGCTATCATATGGTCTATCACACCATTCCTGAGTGCATCTCTGAAAGGACTAAGTCAACATTCCACAGAGATACTTGCACATCCATGTTTGTGTGCTATTCAAAATAGTGAGGAAATGGAACCACATTAGATATACACCAGTAAACAAAGAAAAAGGGGTAAGCACATAAAAAGGAATTTATTCATTATAAACAAAGTAAAATTATGTCATTTCTAGGAGAGTGGGTGAAACTGGACATTATTGTGTTAAACGAAGAAACCCAGACTCAGGAAGACAAATACTGAATATCCAAGATTTAAATTTATTTTTGTTTGGTATGTGTGTGTGTGTGTGTTGAAAAATCTAAAAGGGAACCATAAGAGATAAAGAGGATATCTTAAAGGAATGGGAGAATGGGGGAGAAAGGGCAAAAAAAATACATAAGATATAAAATCAGAAGGGGGTTCTATGGAGGATGCAGGGAAAAGAAAGCAGAAAACAGGGATAGGGGAGCAAGTAAGAACAAAATGGCTTATTTCCATAAAGTGGCAAAATAAATCCATCACTTTGCATGCTAACTTTAAAAAGTAGCTTTAGTTTCAGGAGGTCCCATTTATTAATTGTTTCTCTCAGTGTCTGTGCTGCTGGTGTTATATTTAGGAAGTAATCTCCTGTGCCAATGCGTTCAAATGTTCTTCACACTTTCTCTTCTATAAGGTTCAGTTTGGCTGGCTTCATGTTGAGGTCTTTGATCCATTTGGACTTGAGTTTTGTGCATGGTGATACATGAATCTATTTTCATTCTTCTACATGTTAATATCTAGTTATGCCAGCACCATTTGTTAAATATGCTTTCTTTTTTCCATTTGATATTTTTTGCTTCTTTGTCAAAAATCAGGTTTCTGAAGGTGTGTGGATTAATATCTGGGTCTTCCATTCGGTTCTATTGGTCCTCCTGTCTGTTCTTATGCCAATACTAGGCTGTTTTCAGTACTGTAGCTCTGTAGTAGAGTTTGAAGTCAGGGATTGTGATGCCTCCAGAAGTTCTTTTATTGTACAGGAATGTTTGGCTATCCTGGGTTTTTTGCTTTTCCAGATGCAGTTGAGTACTGTTCTTTTGAGGTCTGTGAAGAATTTTGCTGGGATTTTGATGGGCATTGCATTGAATCTGTAGATTGCTTTTGGTAAGATTGCCATACTTTACTATGTTAATTCTATCTACCCAAGAGCATGGGAGATCTTTCCACTTTCTGGTGTCTTCTTCAATTTCTTTCTTTAAAGATTTAAAGTTCTTGTCATACAGGTCTTCCACTTGTTTGGTTAGAGTTACTCCAAAATATTTTATGATATTTGTGGCTATTGTGAAGGGTACTGTTTCTCTGATTTCTTCCCCAGCCCTTTTATCATCTGTGTAAAGAAGGGCTACTGGTTTCTTTGAGTTAATCTTATATCCTGCTACATTACTGAAAGTGTTTATGAGACATAGAAGTTTCTTGGTAGACTTTTTGGGATTGCTTACGTAAACTATCATATCATCAGCAAACAGTGAGAGTTTGACTTCTTTTCCAATTTGTATCACCTTGATCTCCTTTTGGTGTCTTATTGCTCTAGCTAGGAAGTCAGAAACTATGTTGAATAGGTATGGAGAGAATGGACAACCTTGTCTTGTTCCTGATTTCAGTGAAATCGCTGGGAGTTTCTCTACATTTTGTTTGATGTTGGCTGTTGGCTTGCTGTATATTGCATTTATTATGTTTAGGTATGTTCCTTGTATCCCTGCTTTCTCCAAGACCTTTATCATGAAGGGATGTTGTATTTTGTCAAAAGCATTTTTGGCATCTAATGAGATGATCATATGGTTTTTATTTTTCAGTTTGTTAATATGGTGGATTACGTTGACAGATTTTCATATGTTGAACCATCCCTGCATCTGTGGGATGAAGCTGTCCTGATGATGGTGCATGATGATTCTGATGTGTTCTTGGATTCGATTTGCCAGTATTTTATTTAGTATTTTTGCATCAATGTTCATGATTGAGATTGGTCTGTAATTCTCATTCTTAGTAATGCAAAGCTTCCGTAAAGCAAAGGACACAGTCAACAAGACCAAACGACAGCCTACAGAATGGGAAAAGATCTCCACTAACACCACATCAGACAGAGGTCTGATCTCCAAAATATACAAAGAACTCAAGAAATTGGTCATCAAAAGAACACATAATCCAATAAAAAATGGAGTACAGACCTAAACAGAGAACTCTCAACAGAAGAATCTAAAATGGCTGAAAGACACTTAAGGAAATGTTCAACATCCTTAGTCATCAGAGAAATGCAAATCAAAACAAGTCTGAGATTCCATCTTACACCTGTAAGAATGGCCAAGATCAAAGACACTGATGACAACTTATGTTGGAGAGGTTGTGGGGAAAAGGGAACACTCCTGCATTGCTGGTGGGAATGCAAGCTGGTACAACCCCTTTGGATATCAGTGTGCTGGTTTCTCAGAAAATTAGGAAACAACCTTCCTCAAGACCCAGCAATACCACTCTTGGGTATATATCCAAAGGATGCTCAATCATGCCACAAGGACATGTGCTCAACTATGTTGACAGCAGCACTGTTTGTCATAGCCAGAAACTGGAAACAACCCAATGTCCCTCGACCAAAGAATGGATAAGGAAAATGTGGCACATTTACACACTGGAATACTACACAGCAGAAAATATAACAAAATCTTAAATTCTGCAGGAAAATGGATGAATCTAGAAAACATTATTTTGAGTGAGGTAGTAACCCAGGCACAGAAAGTCAATTATCACATGTACTCACTCATAGGTGGTTTTTAAACATAAAGCAAAGAAAACCAGCCTACAAACCACAATCCCAGAGAACTTAGACAACAATGAGGACACTAACAAAGACTTACATAGATCTAATCTACGTGGGAAGTAGAAAAAGACAAGATCTCCTGAGTAAATTGAGAGCATGGGGTCCTTGGGAGAGGATTGAAGGGGGAGGGGAGAGGCAGGGAAGGGAGCAGAGAAAAATGTAGAGCTCAATAAAAATCAATAAAAAAAGTAATTTTAAAACAGAATGTTAAGAGTTAATGCTCTATAAGAACATAAAGCTATTTATCTGGGAAAATTAGTGAATAATAACAAAAAGCATCATTTTTTCCTCAGAGTTGAGACATTCTCCCTTAGTGCTCCAAAGTCACTCACTCTCTGCACATTGTCCTGCTGTGGTTCTCTGTTGTCATCTACTGCAAGAAGCTTCTCTAATGAATGAGGCTCTGCTTGATGGGTTTAACAGTATGTCACCAGGAGTCATTTTATTGCTATGTTCCTTTAGTAGAATAATAGAAGCAGGTCTTCCCTCTACATCTATGATCTATCTAGGCTCTGGTTTTTGGCATTTTAGTAGTGCCAGGTATAGGTTCCATCTCATGGAGCAGACGT
This sequence comes from Ondatra zibethicus, assembly GCA_004026605.1. Lineage (NCBI taxonomy): Eukaryota > Metazoa > Chordata > Mammalia > Rodentia > Cricetidae > Ondatra > Ondatra zibethicus. The sequence goes on along the minus strand of PVIU01004382.1, from coordinate 102,459 downwards.
TAAATCAAATCCAAAGGTGACCAGTTACTCCTAAAACATTTGTGTCATTATTGCACCAGAATACGTTGCAGACAGGTTGATGTAAGTCACAGGGTTTATGGTTGGATGATATTCATGATTACTTTTCTCCTCTGGTAGTGTGAAAAGTACCTCCCAGTATTATGAATGCTATTCAGTAGGGGTGAAGCTTCTAGTTGAGTACTGACTTGATTTCTTCATGTTTAGCAATAAGGTCTTATTATCAGGTTGCAAAAAATAACCAAAAGCTCTCTTTGGCAACAGCCTGTGATATTAGTGTGTGTCAGGTGTCTACAAGTAGCCTTTGGCCAATGACTCAACAAGATGTAACCGCTCTCTGGCAGCGGATGTTCTGCTTGGTGAATGATGTCTTTACTCGGTTGTTTTACATGTCTATTTGGAGCACTGTCTACATTACAAGATGACTCTTTTTGCATACACACACACATATGCACACACAAACACAAAAGCATCTAAAATAGCAGATTTCCATATAGTTTTTAAAAAGGACTTTAATGTTAGCAGTTTCTCCCCTACATTCCCTCCTTTACCCTGCCCTCTATAACCCATTTACTCCTCTAATTATATTTACTCCCTTATCTCTTTAGAGCATATATTCTATTTCTAATTCCTTGAGAGATCCTTTCCTTCTTCCAGATGCTTATGAGGAACCTAACCTCTGTGGTTATTAGAATACCAAAATCTTAAAAGCTAACATCTACATGTAAGAGAAAACATGTGATTTGGGTAATGGTACTCAAAGTCTGGGATGATTATTTCTAGCTTCATCCATTTATCTACATTTTTTGTAGGGAGGGGGCTCTGGGTGACCTGTCTTTCGATGAGAGTGGGATACTAAAGTCATCCATATCACTGTGTTGGATTAAGATGTGATTTCAGCTATATACTGTTTCTTTTAGGAACTTGGATACTCTTGGTTTGGTGCATAAATGCTTAGAACTGCAGTATCTTCTTGGTGGATTATTCCCGTGATAAGTATATAATGTTCTCTCCATCTCTTTAGTTTTTGTTTTAGGTCTTTAAAGTTTTATATGTTTGACATCTTGACTTCAGGACATGAGGATCTCTCTGGTTATTTGTTCTGGGAGTCTTAAGTGGATGGGCATTTCTCAAGCTTTAGTAAATTTGCTGCTATGATTCAAAGAATGAGTATGCCCAATTTTTATCACAGTTCCTCTGCTTCTCTGGAGATTATTAGGTTTGGCCCTCTGAACATAGACCAGAGTTCTTTGATGTCAGGATAATGTTCTTTTCTTTTTCTTGTTTTTTTGATTTAACAGAAGCCTGGATGTCATAATATCTCACTTTGTCCTTTATTCTTGATAATCATTCTTTTGCTTGGTTTTGCATGTCAATCATACCCATTATATTTTATATTTGATCAGCTCACTCTTTTCTTGCATTTCTATTTGACTTTTTTCCCTTGAACTTTTCTTCCCAATTGCTCACCTTTTTCCACTTTTGAGTTTCTTATCTAGGTCCTGAATTGGTTTTCTTTCTTTTTTTTTTTTAAATATTTATTTATTTATTTATTATATGTGCAATATTCTGTCTGTGTGTGTGTGTCTGCAGGCCAGAAGAGGACACCAGACCTCATTATAGATGGTTGTGAGCCACCATGTGGTTGCCGGGAGTTGAACTCAGGACCTTTGGAAGAGTAGGCAATGCTCTTAACCACTGAGCCATCTCTCTAGCCCCTGAATTGGTTTTCTTAAGTTTTCTACATGGTCATTTATGCTTTTTAAAAGTAGGACACTGAGCTGGATAGTGGTGGCACACACCATCCTCAGCACTTGAAAGACAGAGGCAGACAGATCTCTGTGAGTTTGAGGGCAACCTGGTCTACAAAGCAAGTTCCAGTACATATAGAGCGGTTACACAGAGAAACTTGTCTTAAAAAACCAAAAAATAGGACCCTGAAATCTTTTCTAGCATTTCAGCTATCCCATTATCTATGTTCTTTGATATTGATATGTGGTAAACTTGTTAGATGTCATAATGACCTATTTTGATGTTGCCTTTTGTGCCTCTAGTCTTTATTTTCCCTTTCTTTCAACTCTTTCTGTTTGTTTCAGGTAAGTCTTCATGGTGGGTTGTGGTCTATCTATCTATCTATCTATCTATCTATCTATCTATCTATCTATCTATCTATCTATCTATCGGTATCTATGCTCTTGCTGGCTTAAGTTCCTCTCTACTATTTGGGAGAAACCTGACTATAGCTAACAGAAGAAAAAATAATAAGCGTTTAGCAATCTCATGCAGTAAAAGACAACTGTGTACTTTACTTATGTCCAGTAAGGTTCTGACATAGAAGTATTAGGGCAATGTGCCAATGTGTGTTCCTGTAAAACACCAGCTAATTTAACTTTTTATCTTGTAGAATTCCTGTCTATGAATATTTGCATCTGTTGGAGAGCCTGGGCCAGGTTTACTGACTTCTCATGTTCTCTTGTGAGACTGGTTGTCTAGGCAGTGGGAGTGACTATGCTCTCTATATATCCTCCATGCCAGTCATTCGAAGGTCTTGGTAGACAATCAGAGCAAAAGGATCCTGTGCGGTACTTCAGCCACAGTTTCCATGGCCAACTTAGCCTCAGCCAGCTTTCCAATCCACGTTAAGAAGTTTTCATAACTATTAATAATTTTCCAGATTCAAATAGTCCTCACTATAAAGCATGTAAACCTCATTAATATATGAAAACATAGTATCTTTTTTATTATTTTCATTGAGCTATATATTTTTCTCCACTTCCTTCCCTTCCTCTCCCCTCCCCTTCTGTCCCCACTGATCCCCCTCTCTCAATTTACTCAGGATATCTTGTCTTTTTTCTACTTCCCACGTATGTCTCTTTTGGGGTCCTCATTGTTGTATAGGCTCTCTGGGATTGTGAATTGTAGGTTGGTTTTTCTTTGCTTTATGTCTAAAAGCCACTTATGAGTGAGTACATATTATATTTGTCTTTCTGGGTCTGGGTTACCTCACTCAATATGATGTTTTCTAGATCCATTCATTTGCCTACAAATTTCAAGATGTCACTATTTTTTTCTGCTGTTTAGTATTGTGTAAATGTACCTCATCTTCTTTATCCATTCTTTGGTCAATAGGTTGTTTCCAGGTTCTGGCTTTGACAAATGATACTGTTATGAACGTACTTGAGCACATGTTCTTGTGGTATGATTGAGCATCCTTTGGGGTATAAACCCAAAAGTGGTATTGTTGGGTCTTCAGGTAAGTTGTTTCCTAATTTTCTGAGAAATCAACATACTGATTTCCAAAGCAGCTGTACAAGTTTGCACTCACAGCAGCAATGGAAGAGTGTTCTCATAGTATCTTTAAAAAGAAATGGCAGGAAACAACCCTTAGGAGACTTAGAGAAAAGTCCATGAGAAGTTCATGATCCTGGCTGAGCTGAAGCCTGGATTGATAGTAGGATCAGGTGCATTCCAAAAACAGTTTTGTCAAAGAAAGCACAATTGGTGGGATCAGTAGACAGTTGATATAATGCAATTCTTTAAAACCTTAGAATTTAGAACTACCTTTTCTGAATATCTGTATTTTTCACTTTCAATAAAATACAGTAGAAAATTCAAAAGTTAAAAGATGAATCAAAGTATGTAATGGTCCCATGCTATAAACAAAACAAATATGGAAGCAGAAATTAAACACTTTTTTTGTTTTTATTTTAGGTGTCCCATGTACTACTAACATATGATTAAGCTGTACAACAGGCTGGAATCAGGCTGTAGTCACAAAACAGCTTTGCTGCTACTGCACGGAAGGCTGAGAATGAAAATAGGGTACTTCTCAGACTTGTTCTATTTACAAAATGTTTCCTTTAGGACTAAATTTAAAAAGGTATCTTTTCATTTACACATTTGAGAGCATAGCTATAACTACCTGTGACTACTTTCCTTTGTTTTAAGTAATTTGAACATTCTATGTGAGAAAGACAGTTTTACTAAAACAATGTGGATAGTGTAGTTTACTGTTCTTGACTTGTCCAGGTCTCAGGTATGCAGAAGCAAAACTGTATTCCAAGTATGGACATCTGATTTCTCTTGTTACAATGAAGACAAGAGTAATTTCTGATTCTTCTTTGGTTACCAGCTGCATGCTCTTATAAAATACAAAAAAACTTTCTTTTTCCTTAAAAATAATTAAAATTTCTTCCCCGTGCCTTTACCTCCCTTTATTTACAGACTGAGAATCAATAAAATCTATTTTACAGAACTACTGTGCAGGGCAAAAATACACCCACAAGCATATACATACACACAAAGAGACATACATACATACACACATGCATACATACAGATACACATACATATATATTCAGAGACACACACAAATATACATACATACACAGACACAAATATACACAGGCACACATAGACATATATACTCAGAAACACACAAAGACACAAACACACAGATACACATACATACATACACAAAGATATACACAGGCTGGCCTTGAACTCACAGAGATCATTTACCTGCCTCTGCCTCCCAAGTGCTGGCTGGGATTAAAGGCATGTACCACCAAACCTGGTTAAATGTGTAGCCCAGGCTTGCCTCGAACTCATGATTCTCCCTGCTTCTACCTCCTTCAGCAAATCCTACTGGCACGTGCCACCACAACTGGGTACATGCCTTTAATCCAAGCACTTGGGAGGGAGAGGCAGGGAGGTAGGCAGATATCTGTGAGTCTGAGGACAGCCTGGTCTACAGAGCAAGTTCCAGGACAGGCTCCAAAGCTACGGAGAGAAATCCATTCTCAAATAACAAAAAAGAAAAAAAAAGATATATACACAGGCCCACACAGAAATACCTACACAAATATACACAGAGATTAAATACATACACACATACACATCCACACAAATACCCACAAATATATACATAAATATATACATTCACACATACACACAAAGATTTAGCATATTTTGCACTGTGTTCCAGGTATCTTTCTATACATTTTATTGAATGTCTTTCTTATTCAATGGTAAAGGTAGGTGAAAGACAGAAAGTACAAAGTGATCTCAAAGGGCCACTTGGCTTAATGAGGAATTTTATACTACTTGTAGTTAAATAGATAATTTTAATACCAGCTTTAACTTTCATTGAGTCTATATATATGTCCACAGTTTTATATTGCTGGGCTAACACACTGATTACTAATTCACCTGGATTTTAAAATGTGATAATTTTATGTAGCAACCAGTTTTGTTACAGAGCTTCTTGCTCTTATTAAATGTGACATTTTGTTTTTATTTATTAATTAGCTTTTCTCTAGGAATCTCCTGTATTTTCCAACCCAGGTGTGAGGTTTACTTAATTGTGAATAGTATGATACACTTAAGCCATTGCTGAGAGCTTTAGGTGGCGATGGCTTTACCAGAGGCCACTAAGAATACACAGTAGATGACAATTGATATCCATAAGGTCAACCCACCAGATGAACAACTACATCATGGAGAGAATCTCGGGAAACAAGGCTTATGAGACCATTGCCTATGCATAACTTTGTTTCTGTAACTTTTCTCATGTGGCACTATAAAAAGCGATGGGTATTCTCCCCACTGTTTGTTTGTTTATCTCATGAAAAAATATCTATCTACTGGGTGTAGGGGAGTGAGAGTGTTACAGCTGTGGAGCAGCAAAGATATCCTGACTTATCGGGAAGCCAGGCTACCTAGAGCCACAATAGGACAGCTCTGGAGGCTGGAGCCAGAATAGGACAGCTCAGCTCTGGAGGATAGAGTCACAATAGGACAGCTCTACCCTGGAGGCAAGGTGTCCTGACTTATTGGGAAGCCAGGCTACCTGAAGCTAGGGTGTGGTGGGGGATGGTCTTGTCATAGGATATAGCAATCTTGCTCTTCTCCTGGAGAGTTGCTACAGCTGAGCCCTTCTCTGTTCCCTTAAGGGCTTCTTCTCTGGTCCAAGACATTACTTCTTTGCTAACACTCTGCTAAAGGGCAAGCCCCTGCAGAAATGTAGCAATCTCTTCTGGCTCTGGAGAAAGTTATTAGTTTTCCTGCTCAGCCCCACTTAGGGAGCATGTCAGCAAGGTTTTTCTTTCACTGGCTCTGATTCTAGGGACAAAGTATGTTTCTTTGGCACTGGTTTCAGAGTCAGGGCATGTTTCTTTGGTCCTGAGTTCAGGGCTAAAGATGCTTCTTTCCCTGACTCTCAGATCGAGGGTGTGTTTCTTTCAATGGCTCTGGGTTCAAAGTCAGGATGCTCAGTGATTGGCTGGTTTCCTGCTCCAGTTGGCCCTTTAACTCTATACTGGGCACACATATGGCTGTGGATGATCAAGAAGATGATTTCTGCTTAACTGTATAATCCCGATGAATAGAAATTATACTAAGGTATTTTTCATTACTCAGACGGACATAAGAAAGTAATAGAATTCTCAGTCACAAAGACAATTTTAGACTTCATGACAATTTCAAATTAAACTGGTTGCTCCTGGAGATGAATACATAAGGACACATTCCCAGGTGTTTATTGCTGATTCAAGGTCAGGCATGAAGCAACTTTAGGAGACATAACTTTTTCAGCAATGGACTTTCTGCACATACTCCTAACCTCAAGGTTCAATCAACTAACTGTTTCTTGTTTAAGTCCTGAATGTCAATGTCACTTTCTGTCTGGGAACACTGACCACTCATCAGTGTTAGTAAAGTGCTTACTTTACTCACATGCCCAGTCAGCGTGAACTCCCTAGCCTGAGAGAAACTGTGTGATCGGTTTGGCTGTTACTTATTATTTACTGCAGAAATGCCGTGTGACCCTGAAAATGTGATTCATATTTGTACAGAGGCTTTGCTGTAGAGCGAGAAGTAGGAGAGAAAGGTGAGACAAGTGTGTGTGTGCCCCTATGCTGAGAGGGAGACGCAGCAGAACGTGCAGAAGAAGCATGAGAGGTGGAGAGAGAAGTGTTTTGTAGCTGTGCTCTATCTCCTGGTACCCTGCGTGTTGCATTGTACTCCTCTATTTAAGCCCTTGCCCCTTATCAGTTTAACTTTCTTCTATACTCAAACTGGTATCTTATTATTCTTAAGCTGCTCTTCAACATATCGGGTTTGAATCTTCTAGTCCTGCCACCCTGTTTTTACTATACCATTTACATGAGAATATTGATTTGTGACACGGTGTTACTGAAATCTGTTGCTTCTACAAATGTTCAGTTTTAAAGTTCTCTGAGGAATATGAATGCACTTGTGCTATCCTACCCATGCTGTTTCTCTTTTGTTAGTATAACTCATCTTTATTTTTGGTAAGATTAGAATAATTCCGGTTTCACTTTTCCTAAACTATTTTTTTTTAAACTTGAGTAGATGACAACTGTAAGCTCCTTGGGACATCTGTGCCAATGGTCCAAGAGTTTTGGTTTATCTGAGATGCCCAGATTAGGCTTCTCTACCCAAAGAAATCAAGTCACAAGGTGCTAGTTGGATAGTCAACATAGAGTAACACAAAGTCAATGCAAAACAATATGAACTAATATGTAATACTGTTTCAACTTGGCAAATGAATGTTGCATCTTATTTTATTTTTATCTAAATTGCTTTAAAATCCCTGCAGTGTTGGAGATCAGATCCAGTGCCTGCATATACAAGGCAAGTTCTCTACTGTTGAGGCAAAACACCCCCAGCTCCATGTTCTGGCTTAAGGCAAGATAAACCAACTCTAAGAATGAAAACACAAGCAAACAACCATTATCTAGTAGTTGAACCAGACCAAATGTTAGGTTTTCTCAGTGTCCAACCAGGCAACTAAACTCTAAGTTGAAACCTGCACTGTTAGAAATTCAAGTTTTCTCTTTCATAAAAGGCACCAAAATTTGTGTGGCTTTTTATGCACAGCACACTCATGTTATCACTTCCTGGTATCTACTGTCCATCTTACCAAGAACCACAGAGAGAGTAGCACCCACCTGATACATATAGGCAACATTTGATCCAAGATACTTTGCGCCATAGAGTTTACCATCAGGCCACTTGACTTGGATGACTTCTCCCTCGGCAGGAGGACCGAGCTTCACACAATTTCTGCTCTGTGAAATTAATGGAAAGGTGTTTTAAGGAAAGTGCCTATGTGAATCTATTTAGATCTTAGCAAATGATGAACTGTGACAATTAAAAGGAATAACTGCCCCTCTGTTTTGCTTGGGTGTTCAGGTAAGAGACATGAAACAAAGGAGCACTTAAAGATTTAATTTACACCATAAAGTTGCAAAAGAGTTTCATAAGAAAAGCAGAAAAAAAAACCACTAGCACTTCATATTTGCTATTTGACAATGAGTTATCCAAGCAGAATCTCAAATAATACAAAGTATTTTAGCTGAGGAAGAGAACTTCTAGTGATTTATAACACCCAAGATTTCTGTAGCATTTTACAATTAACAAAGTGTTTTAGCATAGATACAATTTGATCTTTGTAATTACTCTTTGAAGCAGACAAATTTTTTAAAGTAATATTTTTGTGTATTTTTTTAAGAATTTGATACAGTGTATATTTTTTGTTAAGTCACATTAAAATCTTTCTGCATCCATTCCCACCTCCCTACTTGTTCAATGTAGAGATTTATCTCTTTCTTTTATTCCCATGGAACCAAAATTTTATTGCCCAATTTGTGTTGGGTGTGAAGAATGTCCTAGGAGTGTGGTTGATCTACCAGTAGTAACATCAGTAAAAAAATCTATATCAAATGCCAGTGGATACTCAGAGGCTGGTAGGACTACATGCCTACCTCCTTTAACCCATGATGAGGCCACATGAAGCGACAGATTATTATCTCTATTTTACAGACAACAAAACTGAGCCTTTAAGGAGCTCCTATGTCATGAATGAAGCTGAATGTCAGGTATGTTTTGAAAATATCCAGGGTGAAGGACCTTAAGTCAGTAAGATTGATTCAGGCAACAGAGGAAAGGCAAGGGATAGAGGGGACATGGCAGGTAGAGCAGATGGGATATGTCCTGCTTCAGTTGCCTCAAAAGAATTGTGTTTGTTCCCAAATATAAATGCTCCTGCTGGTACATCCCACTAAGTGAGCAGGTCACTGCTTCCACAGATGTTCCTAGTGGCCCCACAAACAGTATTAAAATATTTTTCTCTTTTGGTGTTTTGTTCCATGATCTTCCCCCCACCCCACCAAACAACTGAGAGTAAACTCCCCAAAGGTGCCTCCAGAAATATACTTCACCATTAATGACTAATAGCACCTTAGCGTAAAAGCATGGAAAAAGGTATTCCAAACAAATGGAACTAAGAAACAACCAGGTATAGTTATTCTAATATCCAACAAAACAGACTTCAAACAAAAACTAGTCAGAAGACGTAAGCAGAAACGTTTCCTTCTCAGTAAAGAAAAAAAATACAGCAACAGGATACCAATATATATTTTACCAAACTGGAAAGCCTAAAAGGAATAAATGGATTTCTAGATGTATATGTCCTACCAAACTTAAGATAAAATAAACAACTTAAATTGACCCATAACTTTCAATGAGACAGAAACATTAATTAAAAATCTCCCCAATTAAAAAAAAAATCAGGACCAGAAGGATTTAGTGTAGAATTCTACCAGACTTTTAAAGAACTAACACCAGTACTTTTCAAAATAGAAAAGGAACATTTCCAAATTCTTTTATGAAGCCAGTTTTAATCTGATAACAAAACCAGACAAAGAGCCAAGAAAAAAATATTACAGGAATAGGATAACTCTGATGAACATGGATACAAAAATTCTTAATAAAGTACTTGCAACCAAATTTAATAACACATCAAAAAGATTATCCACCATGACCAAGTTGGCTTCATTCCAGAGATATAGGGAAGGTCCAGTAGACATAAATCAATAAATGTAACCCACTACATAAATAGATCCAGAACAGAAATCAAAATGATCATTTCTTTAGATGCAGAAAAGGCCTCTGACAAAGTCTAAATATCTTCATGAGAAAAGTTCTGGAGAATCTAGGGACAATAGGGGATATATCATTCATATATATTGACATAATATACAGCAAGTGTACAGCACACATATTGGTAAATGGAGAAAAACTCAAAGCATTCTTAATAGTATCAGGAACAAGACAAGAATGTCCATTCTCGCCTCTCCTGGTTAACATATTTCTTAAAGTCTTTGTTAGAGCAGTAAGACAAGTGAAGGAGATAGAGGAGATACAAATAGAAAAAGGAAGTCAAAGCATCCTTATTTGCAGATAATATACTTTTGTACATGAAAGAACCCTAAACACTTGAAAACTGCAGCTGATATTCAGTAGCAATTATACATGCAAATGACAAATATAACAAGAAATCCACCTGTGATGTTTATTTTATTTCCCCTTCACAGTGAGATGCAGGTGTGTCCTCCCCTCACTCCTCCCCAGGCCTCCTTGTTACTTAACTTCTTTGGGCTATTAGTTTGTGGCTAATATATACCTACATGCCCTCTGCACATGTTACAGCTGTGTAGCTTCGTCTTTTTATGGGTTTCCTAACAGTGGGAACAGGGGTTGTTTCTGGCTGTTATCTGCTTTTGCGACTCTTTCCTCCCCCTTGGTTTCCTTGTTCAGTGTCAATAGAAGAGGTGGTGCCTAGTCTTACTGTATACGCCATGGCTGGCTAATATACATGGGAGATATGTCCTTTTCTGAAGAGAAAGGAGGAGGAGAAGTGAACTGGGGTGTGGGGGAAGAGAGGAGGTTAGGAGGGTGGGGTTGAGAGGCAAAGAGGGAGGGAGTGGAAACTAATTGGTCTGGAAAAAATTAAAGAAACAAATTTTTAAATAGTATAAATATTTGAAATGAATTTAGGAATTATACTGGTTTAGGAAAGTGACAGTAATAGTTTCTAGGGGCTATGACCTTATCAGCCATAAGTAGTTTGCTGGGTTCCTAGTACTAGGTATGACTTCCAATTGAGAGGTCCTAAGTCACTGCACTTTGGGTCACCTTGCTGGTCAGTGTTGTGGTATGTAGATTATACAGCTAAGTAAGAGGGTAGACGTACTGAGGGTTTTCTTCCTTAGCAGCTCACATAGCACCTTCTAAAACGATGAGAGCTAGTGTTTAGAGGCTTCCTGGTAAGTTTCATATAAATTCCTCTTAATTCTATGTCCAAAATATGTGTGGTATCTCCAGCAATAAGGTCTTAATATCAAGTTCTAAAAGGCAAATCATAACAATGGCAATAGCTTTTGTTACTTTGGGAATTTCTTCAACTCCTCTGAACAAAAACTGGAAGGGAGGCTTCCCATGACTGAAGCTGGGGCTTTTGTTAGCTAGTCTACTGCTCACTGGGAGGACATAATCACCCTAAGTGCCATCTCTCTCTCTCTCTCTCTCTCTCTCTCATCTTTCTTCCTAATATACGTGTTATGTAGATATATACATATACACAGATATGTAATCTATATATGTTGAATAAACATAAAATAATAAAATTGGGCTTTAGAAAAATATGTAATTTGTTACACCAGACATTATTGGAAAGCAAACAGACTGGGAAAACACCAGAGAAAGTATTTGTAAATTATACATTGCATAAAGTTATGCAAGCGCGCGCACATACACACACACAATCTCTTGTAGCTCAACAGAAATAAAAACTATTTTATCAATTTAAATAAACTTTCAGCAAAGGAGTGGTAACTGAGTAGTAAGCACTTGAAAGAAGAACAGTCAAATCACTAGTCAGTAGGCAAATATAGATTAAGGTCCCATCAAGATGTGACTACACATCTACTGCAAAGGGAATTAAGGACAGGACTAAGTATAGGGGCAAGAAAGAAAATTCAGAGGCTATAATCCTCAAATGCTGCTTGGGAATAAGTTCATAAAACAAAGAACCTTGAATAATTTCCCAAAGTGAAGATAAGTTTCACTTAGCAAGGAGATATATTATCTGAAGACAATACATCTCGTAAATGCCTTCAGATAATAATTCAGCTATTTAAGACATTAGGAAATTTGCAAGCAAGTGGATGGAACTAGAAAAAAAATCGAATGAGGCAACCCAGACTCAGAAAGACAAGCATGGTATGTACTTACTCATGAGTGGGTATTAGTTGTAAAGTAAAGGATAACCATGCTACAGTCCAACACCACAGAAGCTAGGTAACAAGGACAGCACAAAGGGGGACACATGGATTTCCCTGGGAAGGAGAAATAGAAGAGATCTTCTGGGTAGATGGGGCAGGTGGTGATATGAACATGACGGATCCGGCTGGGGAGTGGATGGAGAGGGGAGAGTAATGAACAGGATGGTCTCATGGGAGAGTCATTCAGGGGTCAGGTGGAAGCCTGATGCAAGGTGGACTCCCACAAATCTATAGGGATGACCCCAGCTGAGATACCTAGCAACGGTGGATGGATGGCCTGAATTGGCCATCTCCTATGATCAGACTGGTGACTACCCAAACTGTTGTTAGGGAGCCTTCCTCTAGTAACTGATGAAAAGAGATGCAGAGATTCACAGCTAAACACTGGGCTGAGCTTGGGGAATCCTGTTGAAGAGAGGAAGAAAGAATTGTATAGGCCAGGGGGAGTGAGGGTCATCACAAAAGAACCAACAGGACCAACTAACCTGGGCTCATGGAAGCTCACAGACACTGGACCGACAATTAGGGAGCCTGCATGGGACCAGTCTAGGCCCTCTACATATGTGTGACAGTTGTGTGGCTTGATCTCCTTGTGGGACTGCTAGCAGTGGGAGCAGGGTCTGTTCCTGACACTTTGGCTGGCTTTTGGGAACCTGTTCCTCATGCTGGGTTGTATTTCACAGCCTTAATACAGGGGGAGGTACATACTCCTACCTCAACTTGATATGCCACGCTTTGTTGACACTCCTGGGAGGCCTTACCCTTTCTGAACAGAGACAGAGAAGGAGTGGATTTGGGAGGGGGGGGGTCAGAAAGGAGGTAGAGGCAAGAAGAGGAGGGAGGGTAAACCCGTGAAGATGTAAAATAAATGAATAAATCTAATTAATAAAAAAAAGAAAGAAATACAGAATGGCAGAATTCTAATTGGTCTTAATAATAAACACCAGAGTCAGTTATTAGGGCATGAAAGCTGAAAGATCAGAGAAGCAGAGCAGCAGCCAGCTACTAGTTCTTACCTCTACGAAATCCTCAGACTGAATGGGGTATCCTGTTTGTACAAGTCTTCAGACTAAATGCGTCTCTATGAAACCTCAAAGGGAATGCGGTGAGCTCCTGCCTCCTAATACCTTATATTCCTTTCTCTGTCCAGGCATATCTCTTCCTGTCTCCACTTCCCTAATGCTAGGATTAAAGGTGTGTGACTCCCAAGTACTAGGATTAAAGGTGTGAGCCAACACCGCCTAGCTCTGTTTCTGTTTTAGACTGGATCATTCTCGTGCAGCCCAGAGTGGGCTTGAACTCAGAGATCCAACTGCCTTGGCCTCTCAAGTGCTGGGATTAAAGGTGTGTGTGCTATCACTGCCTGGCCTCTATGGTTAATTTGTGGTTAGCTCTGCACTCTGATCTTCAGGCAAGTTTTATTTGTAAGATTACACACAAAATATCACCACATGATACAGATTTAGTTAGAAAACTGCATTTGGTGGCAGGAGCAGGAGGTGTATCTGGTAGGATGTAAAATTCTCATTGGGCAGTCACTGAAGAAAAAAGTCAATAACTATAGAGCCACAACTAACGGCTGAAACAGCAGTAGATTCAGGTGCAGCTGCTGTGCCAGAGATAAAAGAACACTTGTTTCCATTCATGTCATTCCTTTAAAAAATATTTTAAATTACATTATATTTACTTACTTTGTGTATGTGAGTTTATTGAGTGCAGGGGAGTAAGTACATGCCATGGTGTAAATGTGGAAGTCAGAAGACAACTTGCAGGAGCTGGTTTGCTCCTTCCATCATATGGGTCCAGGGGATTGAACTTAGTTCATCAGGTTTGGCAGCAAGTGCCTTTTCTGACTGGAACATATTACCCAGCCCAGTTAACAATACAGAAATGTAAGCATAACAAAGTTAACTGAATCAATGTTTCTTCATCACCAAAAAATTCAAATTCTGGACATATTCACAAGCAAGCTCATTAGGTTATATTTAATTTATAATCACACAAAATGTATGATAATAATAATTATTATTAAAGCTAAGAAGCTTCTTTCCAATTACAAATTAAAGCAACACATCCACAGAGAAACAGGAGAAGCAGAAACAACACATGCAAGATTACAACTTGGGCCCCAAACTGAAATGCCCAGGAGAAGGAATAACAGAAGCACCATTAGATTGGCTAGCCTCTTCTCTGGAAACTGATCTCTGTGTAAAGCCCCTTCTTTCTGTGAAAACACAGTCACAGACATTGCACTATACATAGGCACAAGCTTTTCTGAATGAACCTGAGTGTTACAGTGAGGGCCTGAGCCTATATCACACCTTACTAAATGCCATAAGCCCTTTTCCTGTGTGATTTTTGTTACTCCAATGCAAAATAGGTAATAAGTTAAACACATTACTGTCAGTGGCCAAGTTTTAGGAGCTGCAGTCATCAATGGAGCTTATGGATACAACCCACCAGATAACAAAACTATGATGGGTGCAACCCTAGAGAGGCAAACGCCCGGGGTGTGTGTGTGTGTGTCCATCCGTTCGTCCAGAATGTCCCTTGCTTCTGCTCTGCTTCCACCTGCTTGCTGCTCTTGTTTTCCTACTATATTTGGCCTGGCATGATTACTATGTGAAAGAATCACACTGTATCTAGTATACTGTGATTGTATCACAGGAAAATCCCACTCCTCACTGGGCAATTTACTTTCAGATCATAATAAATATTTTTATAAGAGCAATGATGCTTAGTTGGATAAAAGATTTAACTGAAATTTTCTGAGTCACCCTAAAAGAAATAGGTGGTTAAGACAGTTAGTAAAGATGATTAGAGAAATGGTTTAAATTGCTCTGCCAATTGCTCCAAAGAGAGATACAAAAGAAAGAAATTAGATCAGAAGTCACCTTCTCTTTGCTAGACGTAGTTTTCCGAGGATGCCTAGGCAAATGCCTACATTTGCCTAGGATGGAAAATGTAAACAGGGAAGTTTCATGCATTATAGACCCACTAACTTTGCCTATGGGGAAAAACAGGCTAATGATCAAGAAAGCAATTATGTCCCTACACTCAAGGCCAAAGGTTAGGTCTGAGTTCCTTGGTCATGTACTTTTCAGAATTAATCACAGGTTTCTGTAAGTACCTGAAAAAACAAAGTTATAAAAGAAAATCTGAAGACCTTGTGTGTAAAGAAAAAAGAAAATCAGATGGTTAGTTAGACCACTTGTTAAGGTTTTGTACAGTAGAAATAAGCTAGGAATCTGCTACACTGTAAGTGCAAAGAACTGCCTGCCAGTACAAAAGGAACTAGCTGAAATATACTTGGCTTTCTTAAAAATTTGTTAATCAATAATAAAAAAAATCATTACTTTGGGGTAAAAATGTTATAGTGGGAAAACTAATATAATGGAAAATGTTCAACTTCTAAGATTCCAAGGAAAACATGTAATGTGATCATAATGTGATTTCCTCTTGTGTAAAGATTCTATTTGTTTTTGGAAAATATGTAACATGGTTGTGAGGTTATATTTTCTTGCATAAAATTGTCGTGATAGGGTGTATAAAAGGGATAAGAGAAAAATAGAAGTGAAGAAGAAGAAATAAAGAAGTAAAGAAGGGGTGTATAGTAGCACCTACTCCACATCTCTTCATTTTCTCTGACCTGCTGAAGCTGGACTTGGGCACATTATCAACTCAGGGCAGGTGGTTCACATTGTAATCCCAGTATTTATGAGGGTGAGTGAGGCAGAAGGATCATTCCCAGTTAGATAATAGCCTGGGATACATTATAAGTTCTAGGGCAACCTGAGCTATATGAAAAAGCCCTATCTCCCAACCTCACCATCAAAGTGAGAAAAGGATTTACCGGTGTTTAGACCCAGGAAGGCTGTTGTCTAGTACATGGGACTGATAACCTGCGTAAGTTCTAGAGAAAATGTGAGAAAATGTGAGAGTTCAGAAAGAAGGAACTTGCCAGACCAAGTATAAGAACTTGGATTGCCTTGTCTTTTCACAACACAAACAAATAAATTCCTATTCTTTACAAATTACCCAGTCTTAGATATTTTTCTGTAGTAGCAGACCTAAAAAAAAAAAAAAAAGCCTAGAGTGTATCTTATGTTCCTTGGCTAAAGAAAATTTCTCAAAAGAGCTGGAAAAAAAATCCATCTGTTCATCTATATACTACAAAGGATAATTAACATCAAAATTATCAATGGTAATAGACAATTAGTTACAAACATCTCTGAGGAATCAGGAACTCAGGAAAAACCCACTTACCACAATGTCCTCAGGAAATGTGTCTCTGCTGAAGGAGCCATCATCAAACATGACCTCATAGAAAGTCTGAGATGTCACATCTATCACTCTACAGCTGTAGTACCGAGTGTTCCGATGCTTTGTGATGACTGTCTGGCCCACAGAGATGGCTTTCTCACAAGTTTTGGACTTCTGTAAGACAAAGAAAAAGAAAGAAAAGTGACAGAAATAAAAAAAAGAACAGAAAATAAAAAGTATTTTTGGGGAAACAATAACCAATCTCGTCAATTTTTTTTTTTTTTTGGGTTTTTTGAGATTTTTCCATGTAGCTTTGGTGCCTGTCCTGGAACTAGCTCTTATACACCAGGCTGGCCTCCTAATACACAGAGATCCACCTGCCTCTGTCTCACAAGTGCTGGGATTAAAGGCCTATGTCACCACCGCCCAGTTTAAGGTGTTTTTTGGGGGAAGGGGTGCACTTCTCCGGGAGCTCTGGCTGTCCTAGAACTTGCTCCGCCTGCCTCTGCTTCCCAGTGCTGGAATTAAAGGCATGTGCCAATGTCACCTTGCAAGATTTAAGTTTTAAAAATTTAGTATGAGAGAATAATTTCAAATTTCAAGAATGTAATTAGTAAAAAATAAACTATTTATCTACTACTTGTTGACCACTGATTACTAACATCTTATGGTGTGCTTTATTGTCTAAATATTTGGTGCATGTGTGAAGCAGAAGGATAGAGATTAGGTATCAGGTGTGCATGTAAGCACTCTACCAGTGAGCCCTGCACCTCAATCCCCTAAGGTTTTTTTTTTAAACTACTTTGAATCTATGTATATCGTGGTATTTATCATATGAACAGCTCTACCCAGTAATCAACTTCAAGAAGCTGAACACTGACATGACACTTTAATCTGCCACAGGGAGTCAACTTGATCAACTGACTTCATGATGACCTTGGTGATTTCCTATCCCCTTCCCTGAAACTATGAAAAAGAGAATCCAATTCAGTTCTACTTCTCTGACACGTCATTTTAGGCTCATTTTACCTCATTTCTACAGGTCTTTTTTTTTAATGGTAGTGATACTTTAGAAAGCTAAATTTCTCCTGCTTTTTAATAGATCATCTGAGTGATATTCCACGATGTTTATACAGTCTTGTCCAGAATCCGATATTCTTTGTGGTGATATTTCATCTTAAGACACATAATTTTTGCATGTGTCTCAGTGTTACTTTAGATCCTAAACAAAGTGTGACCCAATACTTTGAGTCTGAACCAGGCTGTGGTTTAGCTTGCTTAGGTCAAAAGACTATCTTAGAGAAGTAATGATATATTAATTCAGAGCATTGTGTTCAAGAAGCTTGGACACCACTGTTTTTTTTTTTTTTGTTTTTTTCTTTAGGGAGTTTAGATCCCCTAGAGTGCAACAGTTCTGCTCCGCTAGGGGAATGTTTCCCCAAAGTGTTACAATTCTGCTCTGCTCCAGCTAACATGACAGTTGTTACATCTGGTTGAAAATGTCACACCTCACAACACACCTCACTCAAGACATTTATTGGGAAGGAAAAACCCAGGAGGGTGACTGTCTGTGAGCAGCAGCCTGAACAGAGTATGGACTTATGCTCCTTAGGAGAGGGTGGTGGAGCTTTCCAGGGTGCTGGGACTCGGGGTTTGTGGCCTGATTCTGGGGCAAGCTGAGGGATTGGTGGGGTTCTGTGCTCAGGGTTTCTAAACAATGAGTGACTACATCGATAATAATTAGGATCTTAGACACCAACAGAACTCAGTAACTGACCAGAGGTACAGAAGTCAGCCCAGTATGAAATAGAAGAACCATGCAACTAAGTATCGTTTTAACAGACGACCCATAGGGATTTTCATTACTTGCTACTGAATTTACTTCTCTGTAGTTTTCACTGATTATGGAAACACAAAATAGAATAGTTCTTAAAAATTTTTCAAATTTTTAAGCAACCAATTATCTATAATCAACCAAAAAGTTTTAAAACTGCTGATACGTAATTGCTTAGCAAGGAAAGACCATCTTCAACACTTGCTCAGTAAATATAAATACAAGATAGATGTGAAAAGGTGAGCACTTTATATGGAAGAATGATATATTCTATACTAGAAGGTAATCTACATGCATCACTTATGTTTAGGTCACATGAGACAGAACACACAAAAAATACCTTCTGTTGTTTTAATAGTCATCTCTGATTCCCAATATATTTTTTCTTTTTTCCTTCTCAGTAAAGTACATATTTTATTCTCAGGTTTATGGCTGCACAAAAGACAGCCTCACCAAGGTTTTGGTATTTATGACTTCACCTGCTCTTCACTCTAGAGGTAACACCAATAGCAAGATCCAGATGTTAAAGGTATACACTCAATGGAGTCACCTTATAAGTGGTTATGTTTTAGTCTTCATAAATGCTCACACTTACATATTAAGTAGGCTATATAATTCACTGTCAAATATTATTCTTCCCAATCAAAGTTTGGACAAAAGTCAGAGCAGTTAAGATTAAAAAGAGTTCATGAGAGAAGAAGGAGCTAAATGTGTTACAACAAGGGACAATTCCAGAACAGACATAATCTTATCATTTGGCAAACTAATTTGGGCTCTCTTCTTGAAGGGTCAACTGAAAACTGATGAATTATTGGAAAACTACTATGGTTTGAACATGAAATATGCCCTATGGTCTTCTGTGTACAAGCATGTAGTCCTCAGGTGGCTGGTGGCAAAACCGTGAGAGATTATTGAAATTTAGGAGGTAGGCCCTCTGTGGGGAATGAATACCAGGGCTGAGAAGGGGAAATGGGCATAAACTCCCACACTTAACCAAGAAGCTCTAGTTGACAACCATTTCAAACAACAACAACAACAATAACAATAACAAACACCCCCCTACTTTTTCTCTCCACTGGAGTCACTTGGTACATACTACACTTAAGGGTTGGCTCCATTACAAGCAATAGATGACCAACACAAAATGAATTCAATGGTATTTTGTAGATTTTCTTATTGTCTCATATTGTTTTGATTGGGCAACTTTAATCTAACTGGTCTTTATCTTTTGATCTAACTTGGATATGATAGCTTCTTATGGGTTTTGTTCTTGTGTGTCTGTGTCTGTATAGTTTCCTTATTATGCTTTTTGTTTTGTTTTGATTTTGGTTTTAGTTGTGTGTATGTCTGTGTTTTGTTTTCCAAAGAGGGAGAGAAAAATGGTGTAAAGTTGGATGAATGGGAAAGGTGGGAAGATGTGGAAAAGGATGAGGGAGGGAAAAGTGTGATCAGAATATACTGTTGAAAAAAACCCATTTTCAATAAAAGTATACTGACTACTAAGGCTTTCTGTGATGACTACATATGAATTATGCCTGAATATGCACAATATTATCTAAGATGTTATATATATGTTAATTATTATTTCTTTTATAATGCTTATCTATGTTGACATCTTGTCAAGATAGGATCAAAAAGTAATTGTGCAATAAAGATACACTGCCCTGTGAGACACATGAATAGAATATCAACTCAGTAAATTTTCTTGAGTTTTAGAAGAAACAGTAAAAGGAAAATCAATTGAAAATTTTCTAATTTTCATCATGACAGTTTAGTGCAGATTATCTGTAGAACATCTTAATCAATGGTAACAAGTCTGAAAAATTATTCAGGTCCATTTTTAATCAAGGAAACTAATTATGTACTTTCCTGTCTTCCAGGTGTTAACTGTACAGCATAGGAAAGTATCCAGTGAAGAAAACTACAGACTGGGAGAGATTCTTTGCTAGGTATACATCTGACAGAGATTAATATCCAGAATATATAAAGAACTCCAAAAAAACCCAAGAAGCATAATCCACAAATGACTCAATTAAAAAATGTGCTATGGATCTGAGCAGAGTTCTTAAGAAATAAAATTTGCTAAGAAATATCTCAAGAAATATACATCATCCTTAGCAACTAGGAACATGCAAATTAAAACAACTTTGTGAACTCATTAACAACTGACAACAAAGGCTGGAGAGAATGTGGGGAAAAGGGAGCTCTCTTTCACCATTAGTGGAAATGCACACTGGTGAAACCACTCTGCAAACCAGTGTGAGGGATATTGAAAAGGTTCAAAATAAATCTACTAACATTCTTCTTCTTGGCTCAAAGCAGTAAGTTACATCATACAGCACAGATACTTACTTAGCCATGTTTAATTCTGATCTAGTCAAAATAGTTAGGAAATCAAAACAACCTACATGTCCTTCAACTGATAAATAGATAAACATAGGAAATATACAAAATCAAACACTACTTAGATTTTAAAAAGCTGAAATCATGAAATGCCAGAAAGACAAACATTTTGTCTTTTATTGATGGTTACTAGTTCCAAATACTCAGATATGAGTATATAACTTGGAGTAAACACAGAAATCATGAAAGTAAAAGGTTGTCAGGGGACTTGAGAAGAAAATGTTATGTAGATGATATATAAAGGGAGAAGGAGGGCTTTGATGAAGAGTAGGGCAGGAGAAGGGTCAAATAACACTAAGGATGATTCAAAACAGCCCTTAAAGAATCATACTTACCCTAAATTATGTAATATATACAAATAATATAAAAATATGTAATTCTCTCAAATGAAGTTATCTCACTTGGGCTGACAATTTCCCTCACAGGAGTCACAGAGTATTTAACACCCTCCCCCAATACTAGGCATGAAACTACAACTTCCTTTGTAGTTGTCCAATAAGACCACAGGTAAGGGTAGTTCAAGTGACTACCTAAGCAATATAGCCTGCTGCGGGAGCACATTCTGCTCCTTCAGCCAATAGCCTTTAAGATATCAGCCCAATGGGGCATGGTCTCTTATACTTTAAAAAGCAGCAGGAACTGTGTTTCTGGCTCCCATTCTGGTGCCTAGACTCTGTTTGCAACGAGAGGTCTATTGTTTGGGATGGTGATCTGTAAGTTTTTCCCCTCAAATAAATAACCTTTTTTATTATACATAATTCTTAACTGGTGTGGGATTGGTTTGCGGCTTCATCTGGCACCCAACGTGGGGCAAAGAGTAGAGTACATGGGAATTTCATGCATGTTTCTAACTCGGTTTCAGACATTTTGTATATTGATACAGCTTTTAGGATATATTTTCATATTATTATAGGTCAATAGTTGTTCATGTTTGTTGTACATACAGTCAGATCAATTAGGTTCTTTAGATACATAGAGATTGTATTCTGTCTAGATAGGTATTCTTCAACCACTTTAAGGATCTGTGGAACATGGCATTTAAATAACGTAGGGTTCTGTTGACATGAGACATGATTGCTTCTGACAGCACAAATCTACTCCTGAGAGAATGTTGAGCACCAATGACACCCCACTTGGAGATTGTTTTCTTGTTGCAAAACTGGCCTTTGGGCAAGGAACTGACAATGCCTCAACCACTGACAAGTTACATAATATCCAAAAATAGGTAAGCAGGACTGTCAAATCTTGCCAAGACAGGGTAAAGTGGTTTTGAAAATTTATATTTGATATCTGTTCCTAGTGTATATAGTTTTATATTGGGTTTGGAACTCTCTTATTTAAACAAAAAGGGGAGGTGCTGCGGGAGCACATTCTGCTTTTAAGATACCAGCCCTGGGGCATGGTCTCTTATACTTTAAAAAGCAGCGGGAACTGTGTGTGCACCCTCTTTTTCTCTTGCTTCCGGTTCCCATTCTTGCAGATAGAATCTCTGTTTCCTGTTTGCAACGAGAGGACTGTTGTTTGGTGTGGTGGGGACCAAAAGCAGGCCTGCTCCTCCACATTACTACAAATTGGCTGCCCAACGTGGTTGACTGACTCAACGTAAAATCTGAGGAAGCTTCAAAAAGAATACAGAGTTTAACACAGGTTCTTGCTGTTTCCTGGTGGCTTGCTACAGCTGCTTTAAGAGAGATTTTACTGATTCAGCTGTAGCCAAAAAAAAAAAAAAAAAAGCCACGCCATTTTAAAATGAGGCTTCCTGGGCCCTGCCGCCAGTGCAAACTCCAGCTATGGAACATTTATGGACCCAGATGTTTGTGTGCCCACTCGGGGTGGGGAACAAAGTAACTGAGACTGTGCCTGTGGCTTGGCGCCTGCCTGGGCAGGCAACAGGATTCAGGTTTACTAGGTGTGCACAAGCAGGAGAGCATGACGGATTTCTGCCGCCATACAGAGAGATGTTTCCAGGCTGCTCACTGCTCTGCCTGGCAGATTTGGCTATAACTCCGATAAAAAGCTCATTCTCAGAGTTAAAATGCTGAGCACAGCTCCTGCGTGGTGGCCCCAGAGCTAGCAGAAATGGTACATCCACCATTTTCAAATTGGAGAGAGGTGGAGCCAATATCTAGAGCAGCTTCAACCAAGCTGCTTAGCATTTTAAAAGTTCTTCAAGACAGTAGATAATTAAGGACAATGCAATAGGACAGATTCAGATATAAAAGACGTCTAAATGGGTCACACTGTTGAATAAATGTATGTAGTAGGCTTAAAAGAGAAAAGAAATAAAGAGTATATAGAGAGATGCTTTAGAAAAAAAGGGTAAAGTCTTTAAAGAGACAGAGTACAGATAGTCATAGATTAAAAAAAAAGCCACGTAAAAATGGAAAATTCACAGAATGTCTGGATTGTGGACTTTATTGTATTTTCTTTAAATTTTTTGACTGTGAAGGAGCTAAATACAGAGAGACATTTCATTGTGTGTGCTGCTAAGCCAACCCAGCATGTATATTACAAAGGTATTATGACTTCAAAATTTGGGTCTAAGGATATGATGCTTTGGAAAAGAGGTTCTTCTTTTGTTTTCACAGAGGATGAGACCCTATGGATTCCTTCTAGACCAATATGGTATGATAGACCATGCCCTCCTGAAAGGTCACCATGAACAACTTCAGAAAATTACTTCACTCAACTGGTGACTGAGATGAACCTGGAACACAGGATACACCATGAAAGACCTGATTAAGAGTGCCCCCATACAGCAGGAAGAAGTTTGGAGAGAAAAAACTATGCCCATATTCCCAAATATTGTTTATAAATGTTCTTTTACATTTAAAGGTGGATGATATAGATATGAATAATTTACATAGGTATAAATCTTGCTTTATTGATATAAATTTAAGGTCAATTTTGTTATACGTATATGTATTTCTGATATTAAGGTATTGTGATTGTGTAGTTCATTTAAAAATGTAATGTATAATTAGGAAATATAGGTTGTTAATAGATAATCAATAATAGTCAAGCTTGTAGTCATATTAGATTTTCCAGATATATAGAGGTATATTTCATTTGGACACACATTCTTCATATCTTTCAAAGACTCCAGAATATGGCATTTAAAATATTTTAATGACTTAGGGCTTTTCATGACAATGAGACACACCTGCTCCTGGCAGCACCAATCTACTTCCAGAGGAAGATGGGCATTGAAGGGGCTCCTTATGGAGTTGGTTAGCCATTTGGGCAAGAAACTGCTCTTGCCTGGACTGTTGCATAAACTGAACACAAAGAACCTGCAGAGAGAGGACAGCTGAATTTGCCTAAAGGTGAGATGATCCTTCGGGGTTCCTGTTTCATGAAAGAGTCTGCAAGACATTCTGCAGGATGCAGAAGAAAGTGACTGAACTGTCTTTGAAATCTCCTTCTTCATGGAAAAGTCTGCTGGATACTATGGGCCTGTAGGCTGAAGATGGATGCCTCAACGGTACAGAGGAACTTTGAGTGACTGTCCAGGCAGTGAGATGTCCCTGTCATTTCTAGAGTTTTGGAAGTTGCTTACAATGCACTTCTTGTTTACTTAGGTAATATTATATCCTTCGGGAATCTTTGATGGAGTTGAAGAATGGATAGTTATTGTTTTCCTTTGTTATGATAAAAGATAAAGTATATATAAATATGGTAACTGTAGTTCTTGCTTGATAACTGTTATATGTAATTTTACTATGTTAAAGTAAAAGCCTTTCTTTTTTGTTTAAACAGAAAAAGGGGAAATGGTGTAGGAGGTTCTTCTGTATTTGTGTTGTTTTCATTGGTGAATAAAGAAAACTGCCTTGGCCTTTTGATAGGGCAGAAATCAGGTAGGCGGAGTAGACAGAACGGAATGCAGGGAAGAAGACAGTGTGGCAGACGCCATGGTTCTCCTGCCTGAGACAGACGCTGGTTAGACTCATGCCAGTAAGGCACAGTCAAGTGGCGATACACATTAATGGAGATGGGTTACACAAATATGTGAGAGTTAGCCAATAAGAGGCTAGATATAATGGGCCAGGCAGTAATTTAATTAATACAATTTCCGTGTGGTTATTTCAGGGTTTAATCTAGCCAGGTGGCCTGGAGCTGGGCGGAGGGATGGGGCCGCCGCTCCCCTCTTCACTACAGTTTGGGACAGCGATTTGTATGTTTTTCCCCTCAAATAAATAACCTTTTTTATTATCCATAATTCTTGTTTTATGGCTTCAATAGCCTATTATTGTTGCCCTTGATTACATCTCAAAGCTGAAGACAACACAAAATTTGGATGCAGGACTTGGAAGATTTAAGCTAGATCTGACCTGAAAACCTCCATCCTGAAAATCAGTCTTTCATAGTATCAGAAGGTGCTTACAAACTTCAAGAGAGAAAGAACCAATCAATAGACCTACCTAGCTATGATGCCTATGAACCACTACTATGGCCAGCATGGCAAGATATCCTTAAAGGTACAATAGTAGCATTCATATTTGTGATAAAAAACAGTTCTCAAACTGAACTTAACAACTACTCAACAGAAAGGAAATCAAGTCTGTTATTGGAAACCTATCTAGACAACTACCTGGGGCTAGTGAGTTCATGGATTGTAGAGGAAAAACTGCTACTCCCACTTTAGCACACCAATATAATTCCTACTTGCATTTTAAACTTTATACCCACAGATAAATGTAGTTCTTACTCTTCATTAAATAAACTCTAAGCAACAAATGAAGACCCCATTGTAACTGGTCAAAATGCAGACATCAACTGATCATGGAACGCCCAGCTCCAATTAGTATACTTATAACTCCTGCATCTCAAGGCCTGAGTACCAACAAATCTGCTATGAGATTGTATCTCCTAGATATGACAGTTCCATGATACTGGGACTAGGTGGCTGCCTAAATAAGACTTAAAGGAACTATAACATCAACAGAAATGGAAATGTGGAAGAAGAAAAAAATCTCTCAGGTACTTACCAATAGACAAAGGATTATAAGTAACAAAGACCTCTGAGAAAGGGAGAATTAATCTTCCCCAGGAATGAGACCCCTAACTGGTTCGTAAACACCAAGTGGTCAATCCTGAAACCATATACATACAAGTGGTATGATGTATACACAAGTAATACTTAATGGAGTCAGCATATTAGTGCATAAACACACACACACACACACACTAATAAATAAATAGAGGTTATCAATTTGAGAGGGAGGGGTTAGAAGGGTAGATAGGAGTTTTTGGAGAAAGGAAAGGGAGGGAAGTGATGTAATTATATTTTAATTAAAACTAAAAAAATTTAAAATCTTTAAAGTTTTATTTCTTTGATATATTCAAGTTCTTATTAGCAATGTTTGCAAACCTTGGAACTACTGGATAATTTTCAAAAGATTTTGTAAAAGGTCACTGCATAATTAGGACCATACAGGAATATTTATTTTGCTTATCTATGACAACAGATATGAACCTTAAAACAGACTTGTTTTGCTCATCAGTTTTTCATGGTACTTGAAAATTGAATATGTAGCCTAAGACAGTTCTTCTTTGTCTCATGTAGCCTAGAGCAGCCAAAGGTTCAATACCCCAATTCTTAAATATGTGAGAAGAAACAGAAATAGAAGGTCTGGTGATTTGAATGAGAGCAGCCATCACAGGCTCATGTTTGAATGTGTGGTCTCCAGTTAGAGAAACTGTTTTGCAAGGATTAGGAGGTGTGACATTTTTGGAGAAGGTGCGTTACTGGGGGTGGGCTTTGAGGTTTCAAAAGCCAACACCATACCCAGTCTTTGTCTCTATTTCTCTGCCCCGCAGTTTCTCTGCCTCTCTCTCCCTCCTCCCTTTCCCTCTGTCTGCTGCCTGTGGATCAGATGTAAGTTCCCAGCTAATGCTCCACCACCATGCCTGCTTGCATGCTGCCATGCTCTCACCATGATGACTACGGGCTAACACTCTGAAACTCTAAGCAAAAATCCAATTAAATGCTTTCTTTTATAAGTTCCCTTGGTCATGGTGTTTCATCACAATAAGACACATCACAAAGACATGTGCCAAACTCAGTAATGTTGAATAAGCTTTCATACTTAAAATAACTTATGATACTAAACATACAGAAATTGTTTTAAAATTTTTCTTTTAAATATATAAAACAAATACTGGGTGAAACTAAAAAATAAAAGTAGAAATCTCTTATGAATAAAAATGGAGATCCCATAGACATAGTACTAGGTTAATATTTTATATCCCCTAAATTGTACAGGTTTTATTATAGAAAAGAACCAGTTCAGGAGCCAGGTATAACTTTATTTTATGCTTTTCACAGCTATCATTTAGCCCATTAATCTCAAAGAGTCAAGGCATGGTTGAGAACATATACAAATTACAGTTTCTGCTTTAAGATGCATGTCCACTACCATTCAACCATTCTTCATCATCATCATCAGTTTGGTTGGTTTGAACACTGTTGTTTTTGAAATGCAAAAACCATGTACTTCAAGAGAAGCAATTGTTGCAAAATATTTGATTGCACTGTGAAATTCTGAGACTGTGTTAATAAAATTAATGTTGTATTAGAGGGTGTAGTCAGTGACTAGCTGACAAGAATTAGCCATAGAGACTAAGGAGGACCCAGGAGGAAGGACAGAGATGTACAGGAAGGAGGTGGGACTTAGAGATTCTCAGGCCTTTTTAGGTTTCGGATGAGTGGAGAAAAACTCTCTTGCTGGGTGTCCAGCTAAAAAGGAAAGTCATCTAGCTGCTACTCAGCTTCTCTTATCTAGCAAGTTTTCACACCAACATCTAACTACTGAGTCTTTATTGAACAACTTAGATAAAAACAATACAAAATTAAAATGGTTTTAAGGGAAGTTGCCACCAGATTCAATCATTACTTTCCTACTGTTATAACTAATAAAAGAAAGCATTTAATTTGGGGGCTCATGGTTCCATAGGTTTAGAGTCTATGATCACCACGATGAGGATTATGGCAACAGGCAAGCAGATGGTGCTGGAGCAATAGCTGAAAGCTCATATCTGATGAGGTGGGGGGGGAGCGAGTGCACTAAACTAACTAGTGAAATTGATGCAATCATTACAAAAAGGTAAAAGGTTGTTGTGTGGGAAAGATGGTTCCATAATTCAATGTGGGCAGTTTGGCATCTGCTCATAAAAGGTAATAGAGGGTACCTAAGATAAAGATATATTGTTTACAGGTAAGAAGTTGTCAAATAATTAAAAAAAAAAAAAAGTAGCGGAGAAAAATGGTGTTAGAGACAGGATAAGCATGTTAGGATAAAATTACTTTACTGTCATAATCTTAAGTTTTTACCTGAGGAGAATGATTTCTTTATTCAAGAGGTTAACTAAATTATAGTTAAACTCATGTTGTTGGGGTGTAAATTCTGTTTACTCAGAGGAAGTTCAGTCTTAAGTAAAACAAACAAATATGTTGATGGGGCAAATTACTTGCTATATCTTAATTTCTATAAGATTGACTTTCCAAGGCCTCCATGTTGGTTTTGACTTACCCATCTTAGGTAGTAAGGATCAAAACAAAGTTGTTGGCCCTCTTCACATTCCTTTTACAACACTGCTATTATCTGTTTCTTCCAAGAGAGATTGAATAAATGTGTAGTTATTTGTATAGGGAATGTATTACACATCTGAGGTGGTATTTTTCACACTGCTCTACTTCAAGTGATATTCTTACACCCTGAACACACAAAATGCACCATCTATATATATACAATTATTCAGATACCTTTTACACAGATCCTGAACTAGAATGGACATAAGAAGCTTGATTCATTTGTTTGTTCAGTCACTCAAATTAATAAATATTGCATTTAGTGCATATTAGAAACTGAAGGGTTCTCTGCCACTACGTGTAAATAACAGCCCCTCAATCCCTAGTCTAAAGTATATTATAGTCCGGATATGTCAATACCAACAAGGTAGTCTAGACCTATGAAGGGTCCATAAAAGAATTCAGATAAAGTGTCAGCAAATGGGAGAGAAGGTCTTACCACATTTGAGTTGACTCTATGTCTGAAGCACGTGATGTTTACCACGTAAGGCCAGTCATCAGGCTCCATGAGTACCCCAGCAGCATGGGCACATGTGACATGGAATGAAGCTGGGCAGCGGCCATAGGAACACTGAATGCAGGCTCCAGAAACCTTCTTAACCCGGTGTCTACAGAAGATGCATTTCTGAAGGGTTAAAACAGAGAATAACACCCATTTGTCAGAGAACAGTAGGTATTAAATGAATAACTCACCAGGCATTACATCAAGTTCTGACTCTAAGGGCTTTATCAGCAAGAACATTTATGGCAAAACAATCTTCTCACTTTAAAAGTAATACACGCCCACAGTCACATCCCATCAGACATATTCTGAAGTACTTCTTGTGGTCAGCAAAGTCAAATTCATTTTCACGTGCTTCTCCAGGTATAGACTTCAGGATAGAGTCCTGGGTGATCTTGTAACCAACCATGACTACAAAGGATATTTCTGTTTGGCCTGGACATAGCAAGCCTTTGTATATATGAAGTTAAAGCACAGTGCAAAATACTCTTACACTTGATGAAAATAATTAAAATATTGAAACATCATACATATGGGGGAATTTTTCCATTTACAAGGAAATGGAAAGCATTAAATTTTTAGGTTCAATGTGGAAACTAGAACTCAAGTATTTAATAATCCAAATCTGAATGCTTACTTCTTGACTGATACAAAAATGCCTCCCAAAGTGGTAAAACTAAAATCATCCCAAAACACTATGTTTTTATTGAATATTTAGAGCATGAAGGGTTGGGGAAGAATGAAAACAAAGAAACAAACAAATAATCCAGAATAATTTATCATAATCTAAAAACTAAGTTTCACAGAAAGGCCTTAAACATCATCAGAACTGTCATGAGAGATAGACAAAAATCAAACAGCTGCACTTAATATTAGGTTTGTGTATGGTTACTTGAGGGTTAAGAAAAAAAATAGTTGTGGATCAGCATAGGGTCAGGTTAAAAAGCCAGAAGAAACAGAATGATCTCAAAGCTCAACCTTTAATTTCCACATGCTTGGTTAAATGTTGGTGCAATGGGACCTCTTTAACAGGTTCACTTTTCTTTGTGTGGTAAAACAGGCTCTTAAATTCTTAAAGTCATATGGGGACTTATCACAATCATGTAAGAATCAATGTGCATGAACTTCTAAATCCTTTTTTGTCGTTACATCTGATGATTACTGACAGTCTTAAAGACTCTGTTCTTTAATCTTGCTCTGCTCTCTTGCTACCTATCTATAATAACTGCCACTTCTTCTACTCATGCTGTCTTGGCCCAGGATAGAAATGGTCTTTTAACTGGCCTTTTATTTCATTCCATTTTAGTTCAGCTTCCCAGGGCTGCTAGGATGACCTTTATACAACATAAATATTATGTTCCTCTCCTCAGTGGCATCTTGTTAACTTTAAGTTCTTTCAGGAAAGGAGAGGGGACACAACATGACATGAAAGAATAAAGCTTGCAAATGTCCCTCCATCATCCATGAGAGCAGCCTTATTTTTCACTAGTCCTCACGAGAGCCCTACTAGATTCCAGGCACCAAGTGTAAACTGGTTTCCCCTTACACTTAGGCTCAATGTACAATCACATATTTTATACTGGGGACTAAATGCATAATTTATTTTAAAACATGTATGCATAGAGCCATGAAGAGAAAAAGAAAAGAGAGAAGAGGAGATAAGAAGGAAGAGGGACAGGGAAAATGGGATGGGGAGAAAAAGTATACCACAGATCAGAAATGAAGTATGTATAATCTCAAAGCATTACTTTAAACCATATCTCAATATTTTTAAAAATCACTGGACTCTGTTTTGAAACAGTATTAAAAGGAAAGGAACTATTAGAGTGTGGGGTTTGATGTGTGCTTTGAGTTCTAGTAATGTTTCCTTTACATATGTGGATGCTTTTATATTAGGGGCATATATGTTCAGGATTGAGACTTCATCCTGATGGATTATTCCGTTTAAGAGTATAAAATGTCCATCTCCATCTCTTCTGATTGATTTTAGTTTGAAGTCGATTTTGTTCGATATTAGTATAGCCACACCTGCTTGTTTCTTAGGGCCGTTTGATTGAAAAACCTTTTCCCAACCCTTTACTCTGAGATAATGTCTGTCTTTGTGGTTGAGGTGTGTTTCTTGTAAACAACAGAATGTTGGATCCTGTTTTCGTATCCATTCTCTTAACCTGTGCCTTTTTATAGGTGAATTGAGTCCATTGATATTAAGTGATATTAATGACCAAAGGTTATTAACTGCGGTTATTTTTTTAGGGTTGTAGAGCTTGTGTGTTTCCCTTCTTTGAGTTGTGCTAGTGGAGGGCTGTTAGATGTCTGTGTTATTATGGGTGGTGCTTGCTTCCTTTAGATGTGGTTTTCCATCCTCTTGGAAATTGGAAGCAAACAAGATTGCCAGGCAAAAGGTGGGAATACATACGGGGGTGGGGATAGAGGTGGGGGGAGAGGAGAGGGGGAAGGAGAAGGGAGAAGGGAAGGACTGGGGAGAGCTTGGGGGAGTTGGAGGGTGGAGATGGAGGAAAGGTGGATACTGGAGAAGGGAATAAAGATATCTACATTATTGGAGTCATTTTAGGACTGGCAAAATACTTGGCTCTAGAGGAGATCCCAGGTGTCCACAGGGATGTCCCAAGCTAGGTCCTTGGGCAGCAGAGGAGAGGGTGCCAGAACTAGCATTGTCCCATAGTCACACTGATGAATATCGTGATCATCACATAGAAATTTCATCCGATGGATGGAGATAGAGACAGAGACCCACATTCACACCAGAGCAATGGATTGAGCTCCCAAGGTCCAGTCGAAGAGCAGAAGGTGGGAGAAGATGAGCAAGGAAGTTAGGACCATGACGGGCTGGACTACCCACTGAGACAGTGTGCCTGATCTAATGGGAGCTCACCAAATCCAGCTGGACCGGGACCGAATGAGCATATGATCAAACTGAACTCTCTAAATGTGGCTGCCAATGAGGGCAGAATGAGAAGCCATCAACAATGACACTACGACCTATCTCCTCTGCATGTATTATCTTTTCGGGAACCTAGTCGATTTGGATGCACACCTTCCTAGGCCAGGATGGAGGAGGAGGTAGGGCCTTGGAGTTCCCACAGGGCTGGGCACCATGCCCTCTTTTAAGGAAGCAGCGGGAGCGGGGGAGCGGGAGGGGACTGGGATAAGGGGAGGAAATGTAAATTCTTTTTTTTTTTTGAATGGAAAAAAATAAAAGAATATGGGGAAAAAAATAAAATGTAAAAAAAAAAAAAGAAAGGAACTGTTAGAAAGCCACAGAAATTCTGATCAGGGCATTGGCTTCAGGGATCTGACATTAGGAAGAGGTCAGTGTTTGGGTGTTCTTTCCTTACTGCTCTTTGGCGATAGAGATCAACAGAGGATTTACATCTTTCTTTAAATAGAGCTATCAGCTCAAGAAGGGGGATTTAGCCCATGTCTTCAGGCAAGCTGACAGCCATGTTTGTTTCTTTGAGACTGGCTCTCAACTTGTTCTGTATCCCAGAGAGGCCTTGAAATTGTGACTCTCCTGCTTCAGTCTCAATCCCAGCGGTATGGATCACAGAGTTCTGCCACCAGGCTTGGCTCCATGAAATCTTAAAAGACATCACCATGTTCCACAGAACAAAGAGGACTTGAGGATAATAAACCACAGAATTTAAGAGCATGAAACCTTCAGAAAGACAAGATCATTATTGCAGACCATTGTTTAAGGTACTGGTGATGTCTTGGGAAGGGAGAAAACGGCACTATCTGGGAAAAAACTAATAAAAGAGATTCACAAAGTCAAATGAAGCATCTGAGAGAAGCTCTCTTATTGATGCTTTAGAATAGGTCACCAAAATGCTGACTTCCAGAAACTCACATGAGTGGGAAAGCGGACACCGATGGCATGGGATGGCCCTTAAGTTATCTCTTATACGCTTTCCATGGACAGAACTGGGGATTGCTCTGTGTTTGTTGAATTAAACAAAATCCTTCAAATAGATTTTAGTTATGTTTCATGTTCTGCTTCGTCTATGTCAATATACACATTATATCCATCATCAAAGACAATGGAACCATGAATCAGAACAACCTGGAGGTCTTCTATAAACAGACTAGTGACATCTCTAAGATCCCGCACATCTGGGTAGAAGCACTGCATTTATATTTTCATGACACATTCTCAGTGACACTGATGCTGATGCTCTACACATCAGGCTTCAAGAACTTTCCTGTTACAAAGCTAGAAAATATAACCAACTATTTTGAGGCACTTTTAATACAAAAGAATTTAGGAAGTAAATGACTTTTCATTTTTGTACAAAGCAAAGGGTTGAGGCTTTTCAGAGGAATGATTTATAGATCATTGTACTTCCTTGGAGAACTAGATTTCCATATTTATTTTTCATGGCACAGGCCACTGAGGGCACTAACAGACTGAGGAGATAATGAGACTTTGTGTATAATTTTTTGATGTCCAAGGACATAGCTTGGCAAAGGACATCAAGAAATGATGAACCGTGAAAAAGTTGGAGGTTCAAAAATGCGTATCCTTCTCTTCTATTTATATGATTTATAATATGATTTTGTCATTTTGCCAGTTTTTATCATTCTTATTCTTTCTATAAATATCAAGGTAGTTCTAAAACAGGCATAACTGTCTTTAAAAATGAAATTACTATTTCTTGGTGCTCCATATAACGTCTCAGACCAGGCAGTATTCTGTATTGCTCTAAAGCCCTGCCTTGTGAATATGATATGCCTAACCTTACCTTTCTTTTATGCACCATCCCCAGTCCCCACACCTAGTTCTAGATGCTCATCCGGTGACTAGTTTGCACTTGTCCTGACCATAATCTGAACAGGTTTTGGACAGCAGGCACATCCTGTACATGGGCCCTGCTAACATCTGACATCATCCCTCATGAGTGCCATCAACTTTCTAGCTAAGTTTGGTCTTGCACATATTACAACAGGGCCACCCTATTTAGTCTGCCAGATCCCCCTACTGATAATCCTCAGATCTAGTCCATGTTCCAGTCCAGTCCAGTCCAGTGGCTAAGTCTGTACTCTCAAAACATACAACCTACAGGCTGTAGACAGGAGACACATTCTGTCTTCTAGCATAGAACCCAATCTTCAGGCTCCAGCTTCCCTATTAACCTGTGTTGTCCCAGAATGGTATGTCCAGACAGAAAACTATCAAACCCAGTGGCAAAGTTTAGCCATGAAAATAAAAATAACATGAAAAGTCAAGACAGTATGTCTTTTTCCAAATCCACCAGTCCCACAGAAATATTTGCCATCCAGAATTACCTAGGTGAAAGAGGGCAGGGGCGGAGGTAGAAAGAGAGAGAGAGATTATAAACTTCAAAGAATAACAGGAGTTTAAAGTCATAATGAAATATCTCAATAAACTTAAAGAGAATGAACTTTAAGAGAATAATATCTGAAAGATTCCCAAAAAATGCAAACATAAGGCTGAATGAAATGATGAAGTCAATGTAGGATGTGAAAGCAGAATTCAATAAAGAGATGGATATATTGAAGAAAACTTAAGCTGAAATAAAGATGGAATTGGAAAAATCAATAACTCAAGCATAAAAGTTGAGGAAAAGCCTTATGAGTAGAATAAATCAAGCAGCAGCTAGAATAATAGAGGACTCAAAGATAAAGTACAGGAACTAGATAACACAAGCAATGAATATGAAAAATTCAATTAAGCGCAGAAAAGAAACATGTGGGGCACAAGGAAATGATTAAATCTTTGAATCATGAGCATAGATGAAGGAAAAGGAAACCAGGTCAAAGGCACAAACCAGATTTTCAACAATAGCATAGAAGAAAATATCACCAAACTAAAGTAAGACATATACATAGATCCAAGAAGCAGAACACCAAACAGATAAGACAAGAAAGAAACTCCCTATTGCATATCATAGGTAAAACACTAAATATACAGAGCAAAGAAGGAATATGGAAAGGTTGAGAAAAAACTCAAGTCACATATAAAAGAAAGCCTATCAGAATTAACTGTTGGTTTCTCAAAAGAAGCGTTGAAAGCAAGAACGTGGATCAATATACTCAAAATTACCACTACTGGCAACTTAGCTTACTGTACTTGGCAAAACTGTCATCGTATAAGAAGAAAGAACATTCCATCATGATATAAGTGGCCTAAAAGAACAAAAAAATTTATGTTTTCATACAGGGACTAGCTACAGGGACTCGTGGAAGCAATACTTTGGACTGAGAAGAGAAATAAACACACATAGCCAAAATAACTTATAAGGAAAACAAACAAAGCTATAACTAACAAAATATAAAGCACAATTAACACAACAAACCACCACAAAACAGAAAACCTGTATAATTATCATATCTTTCAATATTAGCATTAAATATTTAAATATTAAAGGTCTAAATTTTCTAATCA
This sequence comes from Ondatra zibethicus, assembly GCA_004026605.1. Taxonomy (NCBI): domain Eukaryota; kingdom Metazoa; phylum Chordata; class Mammalia; order Rodentia; family Cricetidae; genus Ondatra; species Ondatra zibethicus. The sequence goes on along the minus strand of PVIU01004382.1, from coordinate 67,275 downwards.
CAGACCAATGAACAAAATTCACCTATTTAATGTCTACAAGAAATTTACCTGTTTACAGGCACCACCCCAAAGTTAAAACTGGGTGTGGAGAAGACAATCTAATAAAATATGATGAGGAAGTAAGTAAAAATTATTATCTTAATCTTTGAAAAATTAGACTCAACCTAAATTAATCAAAAGAGATGAAGAAGGGCACTTCATTTTAATCAAAAGAACAATTAATCAAGAAAACATTACTATCCTAAAGATGTACACACCAAACTTTGAGGTACCAAATTTCATTAAAAGTATACAACTGGAATTAAAGCCACATATCTGTTGATAGAACCATTAATAGTAGGTGATTTCAATATCTCATCTGAACAAAAAAAAGACAACTATCAAAATTAAATGATATCTTAAATCAAATGGACACAATAGATAACTACTGAATATTCTACTCAAACAACAAAGAATACACATTCCCCCATGGAAACTTCTATAAAACAGGCCACATCCTAGGACACAAAACAAATCTTAAGAAACTTAAAAAAATAAAAAAAACCTGAAATAACCTCATGTTTCCATTCTGACCATAATGCAACAGAACTAAAAATGGACAGCAAACTAATCTCTGTTATGTACACAAATTCATGGAAATCAAGCAACCTCTTACTGAGTGATGAATGTGTCAAAAAAGAAATCAAAAATTTTCTGCATATAAATGAAAATGAAAACAATGAAACTTCTGGGACACATTAAAAGCAGTCCCATGAGAGAAATTTATAGCTCAAAGTGCCTATCATAAAATAAAACATTCAGTGCCAGGCCATGGTGTTACATGCCTATAATCTCAGCATTTGGAGGCTGAGCTGGCAGATCTCTGTGAGTTAAATGCCAGCCTGGCAAACAAAGTGAGGTCTAGGACAGTTAGGACTGTTACATGATGTGGGATTCCCCATTGGTTAATAAAGAAGCTGCTTTGGCCTATGGCAGGGCCGAATAGAACTAGACAGGGAAACTACACTGAATGCAGGGAGAAAGAAGGCAGGGTCAAAGAGACGTCATGGAGCTGCCAAATGAGAAAGATGGAACCTTACCAGTAGGCCACAGCCACATGCTGATACATAGATTAACAGGAATGGGTTAATTTAAGATGTAAGTTAGTTAATAAGAAGCTTGAGCTAATAGGTTAAACAGTATTGTAATTAATATAGTTTCTATGTGATTATTTGGCTCTAGGCGGCTGGAAAGCAAATGTGCAGTCTGATTTACAGACACACGGAGAAATCCTGCTTCAAAAAAGAAAAAACAAAAAACAAATCAGAATAATCACAAATAAATGACTTGATGCAACTCAAGAATCTGGGTTAAAAAAACAATAAAAGAAACTAAATATAAACCCAGTAGATGACAAGAAATAATAAAAATCTGAGCAGAAATGAATGAAATAGAAACAAAGAAAACAATATGAAGAATCATTGTGTTAAAGAGCTTGGATTAATAAACAAAATTGATAGACCCTTGGACAAACTAATTAAAGGAAATAAAGAGATGAACCAAATTAACAGAAATACAAATAAACAAGGGAATACTACAGTCAACACCGAAAAAACTAAGGAAGTTATAGGAGAATACTTAAAAATTCTGCACTCCATTAAATTGGAAAAAACTAAAAGAAACAGATAAATTTCTAGAATCATTCAAACCACTAAAATAAAACAAAGAAGTAAACAACCTAGAAAGGTTAGTAACAATGAGGAATTTGAAATAGTAATAAAAAATCTTCTCAAGTGTCCAGGGACAGATGTGCTCATAGAAGACTTTCAAGGAAGGTTTACTGCCAATCCTTCTCAAATTATTAAAAAAGAAAATTTGAAACAGAAGGAGCACTCCCAAATACCTTCAAAGCTATCTTAGTTAGCTTTCTATTGCTGTGACCAAACATGATGAACAAAGGCAGGAATCTGGGATGCAGGAACTGATGCTAAGACCATAGAAGAGTGCTGCTGAAAGGTATCTCAAAAAAATGTTCATCATCCTTAGCAATTAGAAAAATACAAATTAAAACAATCTTGAGTTTCATCTGACAGTAGGCAAAATGTCAAAGAGCAACAAAATAAGTGACAATAAATGCTCGAGACAATATAGGGAAAACTGCTGGTGCAACTGCAAACTGGTCCAGCCACTATGGAACAAGTGGGTAATCCTCAAGAAGGTAAAAATCAGCTAATCCTTTCTTTGGCATATGAGCACAGGACTGGATACTCTACAGTTACTCTACTGGTTCAGGCATGTTCACCGCTCTTCTCTTCCTAACACCTAGGAAATGAAAACAACCTACATGGCCTGCAAATAATGACTGGATAACGACAATGTGGTTCCCATACACTGGGAAATACTATTCAGTTGGAAAGAAAAATGAAACCATGAATTTTGCAGGTAAAGAAAGGATCTAGAATGTATTATATTGAGGTAAGCCATACCCAGAAAGAAAATTGCTGCATGTTCTCTTTCATAACTGGAATAACTAGCATATTAACAAGTAAAAGGGTGCTATGATGTGTATATGTCCTCAATCCTAGACAAAGCAGTACAGGCAAACAAAGACTGCTATGAGAGGGACAATCGGCCTTTCCCAGGGATGAGCACCCTAACTGGTTAGCGCATACCAAGTAATCACACTTGAAATCACTAAAGGACTGTGCAGACTGTATTTTTATATTTAGGTACTTGTACATACATAGAACAAAAGAAACCAAAGAAAAAGAGAACATTACTTGAGAGGGAGCAAGGTGGGGGGAAGTAGACAAGAGGATAGGAGGAAGAATATGGAAGGGGGGGAAATTATATAATTATATTTTAATAAAAATTACTGTGATACCTAGAACACTAATAATAATAAAACATTAATCAACTCCTTTTTGCTTTTTGATCTCCAGATATTTCTAGACGTTAAAGGACAAGCTAGCATTTCCAACACAAACATTGAGTGATGATATGTTAACAGATGTCACTGTTGTCATAGTTAAGTCAGAAGACTGAATACAAAATTTTCATTTTAATCCAAGTCAGCTACTGAAAGTTTTGTAGAAAAAAAATTTTGTTCTGAGCTAAGTTTTATGTTCTGCTAATAGGAACATCAACATGACACTAGAAATATCAACAAGTTTATGGCAAGAGTTTATAGTTTGGGGGCAGGGAGATATGTAATAATTTGACTACAATGAAAAGCAGAATGCAAACTTTACCCCACACAAGTATGTAAATGAACACAATGAAAATGGAGTTTACTGAACAATTGTGGGCAAGAAATGGGATGAGGGTGGCACATTGAAATTGAGGTTTCCAGTAGGTACACTCTACAGGATTTGTCTGCCTCTATGACAAACAATAATTCTTGCGCTGTCTAAGAAGAACATATTGTGTGGGTGCCATCAAACAATAGAAAGACACTATTCTGTGTATTTGTGCAATGGTTCTCGCTCTGGAAATTCCTCTGGTAACCCATTCTCCTGAAGTTGGGTTCAAAGCATTAAGATGAAAGAGAATGATGTTAATGTTTTTATTTTAATTCTTATTTATCAGACACGGGAGAAGCCAAATATATCCTCACTTTTTGTCTCATGGGAGTCATGATAAAAGATGAGAAAGCTAAGAAAAAGTCAAATAGCAGACTAAAAAGGAAAGGGCAAGAGGGATGAACTCAGCTAGGTGAAGAAAGGGCATGAAAAGTGGACAGTGGCAACAGTACATTCAGATATGAAAATACATTTATTTAAATCATGGCTAAAGAGTCATTTATGATGAGAAAATGTTAAATTAAAATGTTCTCAGTCTCTACCAAAACTTGTACTATTCTGTTACTGAATGGACTGACAAGGCCAATACAGAATGGGTCCCATGATAGCTACCCAAGGGACACCAAATACAGGACAAGGAAGCAGATATGATTCTCCTTCCATGGCTCAGGTCATAGCCCAACATATAGCTAAAAATTAGGTATCACTCTAATAAAGGTCAAGGGCCATGGGCCCAGACAGAATAGGTAAATGAAAATGTTTGTTTTATCTGAAGTTTTCTGTAATTAATTTCCTACATTTCAGAAGTTGCAAACAGTCCAAGAATTCTAATAGTCCAGAAAACTGCTTTGGTGGTTCATTTACAAAAATCCTAATGCTCTTTAACTAATTAAGAAATAGTCAATGTATATAATAAATAGGCATTCATAACATTTCTTAGTTACTTTTCTATTGCCATGACAAAGCACTACAACCAAGGCAAACATATAAGAAAGCATTAAATTTGGGGCTCATGCTTCCAGATGATCATGGCATGGCAGCAGTCAGTCAGGAAAGGTACTGGATCCACAGTTAACAGCTTATGTCTGATCTGATCCACAAATGGGATAACTGGAAATGTTATGTGCTTTGAAATCTCAAAGTCCACCTACAGTGACAGACTTTCTCCAACTAGGCCATACCTCCTAATCCTTCTCAAACAGCTCGATCAACTGCAGGCCCAATATTTAAACATATGAGCTTATGGAGGGAAATGCTCATTCACACCACCAGTTATGTACATAACAAAATAAATCCAAAAAAATGTTGTTTTGCTTTTCTTTTCTCTACATATGATTACTAGTTTTCTTTTTTAATAGTCTTCCTCTTAACTTTACAGCCAAATCTACACATTTCATATAAATGTGCTTCTTGACTGTACTACTATTTTCCTTCCTTTGAACAAGTTATCAAAGCATGATTAATTTCCTTTTAAGTCAAGGCCCTAATTTTTCCTTGCTGTTTTAAAACATTTTTTATTGTGAAAATAAAAATGAGTCATTCTACTTTAACATGCATTTTGTATCTCTGCATAATTATTGTGTTGTTATCTCTGTTCACTTTGGCTCCTCTTCTAGTTGTGATTAGGGCTAACCAATCACACTAAAAGAGAAAAGAAGACAGAAAGGAAGATGAAGAAATGAATCTGAAAATTTCTAAAATTATACCACACTCCAGCACACCCCCACACCCAAGTGCCAACGATATTAACCAAATCCCTCAACCAACTGCATTCCTTGAGCACATTCATGTCCCCAGCAGCCTCCTCATTCTTTGTTATGTCAGATTTAAATGCTTTGTCATTTGACCTTTGTGCCTGTAGCTCTGGATTGCAATGAGCAGAGAGAAGCAGACATAGCAGGGGTTGTAAGGACCAATCGAAGAAGCCAGCAGACACTGGGTGGCCCACGGGGGAGAACAGTTAAATGCTGCAGTAGATTTTACTGTAGAGGTTGCTTGTGCTGTAACTGCGAGGTTAGCAAAAATGGGCATCAGGACCAGAACCTGCACAGCATCTGTGCGTCTATATGTGACAGATGGTTCAGGCTGGAGCAGGGTTCTTCAGAGGCAGCCTTGAGCAGTGCTCATCCAGACCTGCAGTTCGGGAGGGGGGTTGAGGTGGGACATCGGGGTGGGGAAAACCCAAACACTGGCTGCCCGAGTGGGGTATTGGGTTCATCAGGCCTGTTGGTCTCAGGGCACGTGGGTGCCAGGAAAAGAGAAAAGTCTGAGGACAGTGTTACTTTTATTAATATCAAAATTCATACATAATGACTACAAAACAGAACAAGGAATCCAGGTAATCTCTAGTTGCTCCACTGTTCCCACTGGGGATCCAGCTCTCCTCTCCTCACAGCTGCCTTAACCTTCCTTACATTGGGTGACAAATCTCCAGAGAACACCACACCCATTGGGCCAAGCTTCCCCATACAACTGGATATTAGATTGAATTCCCACAACACATATCAATCTAGGAAATGTATTAATCCCTTTCCTATATTGCAAATCGAAAACAATGACAGTTATAGAGATTTACAATGTACCAGGAAACAATCTGAGTATAAATATATTCAGGACAGAAGAAAATATAGGTAGAATAAAATGAAGTTATTAGATTTATTATCTTGGAAACAATTAACAGAAAAATTCAGGATTTGAAATTAACATTAATGTATGAAGTAAAAAAAAAAGTCTTTACCACTCACCAATTTTAGCCTCTGTAAAGGTATTCTGCCTACATCTATTTGTGTCCTTTCTGGGACATTAGTGAATCGAACTTCTGGAACTGCAACAGCACATATGACATGGGCCCACCTACAAGAAAGGAGACATTAAATATAAGCAAGCTCCCTAAACTTACAGACTTCAATTTGGTAGTTATAATTTGGTGCACAGAAGAAATGAAGCCAAAAACTTAACCCTACTGTAAAATCCCAAAGACGTTATGGATTTTAAACCTCTTCAATGACAAGGAGATTTATTTAGAATACCTGCCTAATACTCTGACATCAATAACTAGTAAAGGTGGATGGAGAGATGGCTTATTAATTCTTGAAATGGACCTTGGCAGATCCCAGCACCTACATGGCTGCTTATAACTGCCTGGAACTCTAGTACTGGAAGATGAGCTATCTCTTCTGCATTTTTTGAGCTGAATGCACACTAAGGCACAGACACATACACAAAACGGACTAGGTAAAGGCTAAGTCCTATAACATAGTTTTATATATTCAAAAAAGTATAATAATACTGAAATGTAGGTTTTGTTATCATTTTATACTACACGTGTAATATATTTAGGATAATACGTGACAAAAGAGTAAAAGTTCAGTTAACTACAAATTACATTTTCATATAACACATGACATATACCATATGTTCTGAGGCAAATTAGTTCAAATATAAATATTTCCTATACAAATTAAAACTAGTTAAGTATTTAAATAATTTTCCTCATTGCAGTATTACTGGAACCAAAGGAATCTATAGCTAAGACAAATGAAATGTAGCATGTTTCCTGATCTCCTACTTAAAACACTGGTGCATCCTTTCACATTCTAAATTTGCATAAATTTGTTATTAATATTATTCAGTATCTTGTGTTATACCTCCAAGTAAATATAAGGACTTAAGAGGGTCAGAGATCATGAAGATTTGTATTATCAAATATATCAACCCATGTTTAAGCCAAAGCTTCATTGTTTTGTTTTTTTTTTCAAGACAAGTCCTGGATGCCCTGGAGCTCACTATATATATCAAGCTGGCTTCAAACTCACAAAGAGGTGCACACCTGCCTCTGACTCCTAAGGGTGGGGATTAAAAGACTGCACCATTAGACGTGGCTTAGCCAAAGCTTATTTACTTCACTTAATAAATGTCACACTTTGTCCTAAGACCACAGGAAGAAAGGTCAGCCATTAACCGCACCATAGCATTTTTCTACAGTTAAATAAAATTAGCATTCTAGAAAAAATACTATTAAAAAGACAATTTCTCATGACATATATTTCTACAGGAAGCACCTAAGCTATGTCATAGTCCCCACTGTCTACATCATCTAAAATCTAGTGACAGCTCTATAGGGTAATATCAGTCTCACTAGATGAACTAAAGATTATCTAAAATTAAATATTATCTCTTAGGCAACACTTTATCAATATAGGGATGATAAATCCCTTTACTCTTCCTTCCAAATAACCAGACACACGTCATCAAAACATTTTGCATGAGGAGTTCCAATTCCAATACTATGGGCTAGGCAGTACTACTTGCCCCACTGAAGCTAAGTTCTCCTACCAACTTAATTTAAAAAAAAAAAAAAAGAGGAAGGGAGAACAAAAGAATAGTTCAGTTAACTATGAATGGAGTGTTGCTGAAGTAGGAGAGGAGAAAAAGGAGAAACATAAGAGGGAAGACAATAAAGGAGAAACCTATTCACAAAATAAGGGCTGCCATTATATAAAAAGCAGAGAACGGAGTAAGCCCTATACTACATCCAGTCAGCTTTAGTCTCTGATGAAGAATTTTCACCCTAGATCCAGAAAGCAGTATCTGTGAAACGTCACAGGGAGAGGGGTAAAGCAAACTATCATGCAGAACTTCAAGAGAAGAAAGAAATGATAAAATTCAACACATTAGTGTATTACTTACTTATTGTTTTTAGTCTGCTTAAGAGCACCTCCTCTCAAATTGCAGAGACAACATTCCTAAAGGGAGAAATTAACACAATTATAAGACCCATATACCAAAAGGCCACTGCCATTCATCTAAACAACTCTACAAAATCTTCTATGTCCCTTTCCATTCATCTTGAAACTAAAAGCTTTAAGATAAAACAATGGTATTTGAAGTTTCAGAAAGGAAAGAGAAAAGCTGAAAATGCTTGGGTACATTGCTCTCTTCGAAGGAACCACCATTTCACTCATAACTGCAATACGGGGAAGTTGTGAAAAAGAACTTTGAAGATGTCAAATTAATTTCAATTTTCACATTGACTAGATAAAGAAATCATTGGAGGCATTAATGAAACACGGCTTTGGTGTACCTATGTCGGAGTACTTTGATTGTCACTATAACATGGGTAGAGAAAATTAAAAAAGATTATAACATGAATTCAAAAATTTCCATTTCGTGGTTTGTGGTCAGTTTCAATGACCAACATACACCCAAGCCTTGACTTTCTTACATGATGGAGTATATTAGTCTGTGAGCCAAAATAAACCCCTCCTCCCATATGTTACTTCTTGTCAGATATTTTGTCACAGCAATGACTAAGGTAACTAATATAGAAAACTGGTACTCATAAGTGGGACCAGAGCTGTGATAAACCAGACTATGTGGTCTGAACTAATGTTCAAAAAAATGTGGAGGAGCTTGGATCTATGAACTAAAGAAGCCTGAAAACATTATATTTTACTACAGAAATACTTGCTCATCCATGTTTGTTGCTGGTCTATTCATAATGGACAGAAATTGGAAACAGTCTAGATTTCCATCAAGATAGGAATGGATAAAGGAAAATATGGTACATTTAAAATATGGAATATTACTCAATTGTAATGAAAAATGAAATTATAAAATTAACAGGAGATAGAAAAGTCATCCTGAGTGATGTAACAAATATTGCTTTTATTCACATGCAGAAGTTAATTGGTAAGCTTTAGATATGTATATTACAATCCAAATAACCACAGAAGTTAGGTAGTATAAGGGACCAGAGGATCTCCCAAGGAAGGAGAAATAGAAAATAGTGTTATAGAGACAAATGAGAAATTAGAATAGGAGGATTCAGTGGGGAGATGGATGGGAGCAAAGGGTAAAGGCAAGACTAAGGGGAGGAACAACTAACACTAAAGGAATTTTAAAAGCTATATGGAAACTTATTACTGTAAAAGCTTCCTAACATATTTATATATGCAAGGAATTTAAATGCAGCCACCAAATAGTAGGAGAAACTATGTTCCAACTAAGATGTAGACATCTTATTCTACAAAGTAAAACCTCCAGTGCTGGGAATGGGTCACATTTTGTTGAGTCACTGGACAAAAAGCTACCCATGAAACCCACCCTCACCACCAAATATCAAAGGCTACTGCCAAGGTTATTGCTTACTCTCCACAACTTGATGGTAAGGCCCTACTGCTGAAGACAACACTTGTATCATTGAACAGGGAAAGTCTGGCTGGTGCCTAAATTGCAGTTTCATCCCTAATGAATAGTGTTCATGGTGCTGGAAGGTACTTTGCACTCTAAAAGAAGAGAAACGTAAACATCAATATCATGTAGCTATAAGTGTTGCAAACCAAAACAGTGCATTGCCTGCATGATATACTGGTATAATAGTGGTACAAATATTATGGGAAGAAATGAACATTATTTGGATTGGATTTAGGGTCCATTCTGTAAGATGGAATGGGTACCTGAAACTACCGAAGTGGCCAAGAATCAAAGACTAATAGACTACAGTACTATGTTAAGGCTTTCACTGTATATTTGAAGATATTAATACCAACACAGGAATGCAGCACCGGTTGGTGTAGTCAAGGTCTGTCTGATCAAACTGGTAGTAGAGAAGCATAAAAGGAAGTGTTAAGATTCTTGTGGAAATAATATTCTGGTTAATTTAAAGCCCATGCTACAAGAAAGAGCCCATATCTGGTACCACTAACTGTGTTAAATTAAAAAAGAAAAAAAAAAGGCCAGCTTAGTCAAAGGCCTTGAGGATAACTAACCTACTATAATATATTTATTTCTGTTAAATGGATATGGAACCCCCCCCTCAAGTTCTTATCGTTATACCTATAGATTGGTCCATCTCTCCACAAACATCAGACACATTTTTGTTTTTCAGTAGGTGGAGATTAATAAAGATTTGCAACTGGTCAATGTGGCAGTATAATAAGGAACTGAATAATGCCAGCTCAAAGATCCAGAAGGACTAGACTCATGCAATAAAACAGAATATATTCCACTCAATATGAATATCTAAAAGAAATGAATATATTTCTAGATATATATGAATTACAAAAATTAAGGTAAATAATTTAAACAGACCTATAAAAGCAATGAAACTGAAGTTGGAATTAAAATGCTTACAATTGATAAAAATCAAGGTATTCACCAGGGAAAGGGTTATTTCACCAGACTTTTAAAGAAAAACTAATATCAATGTTTTTCAAACTATATAGAAAGGAGAGATTAGTACAAAGCTTATGTTTGTGTGAGGGTATTATTATTCTAATATTCAAAGCCAATACATAAACAAAAAAGGAAGATGGACAGACGGAAGGAAGGAAGGAAGGAAGGAAGGAAGGAAGGAAGGATGGAAGGAAGGACGGAGGAAGAGAAGGAAGGAAAAAAGGGAGGGAAGGAAGGAAAAAAGGGAGGGAAGGAAGGAAAAAAGAAAGGAAGGAAGGAGAGAGGGAGGGAGAAAAGGAAGGAAAGGAGAGAGGAAGAGAGGGAAGGAGGGAGGAAAGAAAAGGAGGGAAGGAGGGAGGGAGGGCAGGCAAAAAGGAGAAGGAAAAGAAAAACCTGTATACCATCTGTCCCAGTGAACATTTGTCCTGGCAAAAATTCTCAACAAAATACTTGTAAACAGAATTTAAGACATCAAAAAGATCATTCACCTCAATCAAGATGGGTTTAATATAAAGACAGTTCAATATATATGAATCAATTACTGTTGTAAAGATAACAAATAGATTCAAGAAAGGAAATCACATAGTCATTTCAGTAAACAGAAACAGTTTTTCATAAAATCCAGCATTTATTAAAGACCTAAAAGGAATGTGTGTGTGTTTCAAATCTATTGCCAACATTACCCTTAACACCTAAAGCAAGAATATCTATTTTTTTTCACTCTTTGACAATATGATACTTGAAGTCTTAGGTGGAAAAGTAAGACAATAAAAGGAAATAAGAATGACAAAAATAGGAAAGAAGTCAAAGAATTTCAGTTTACAAAATATGTAAATCTATACATGAGAGACTCTATTCCAAACGCATATTCTTTGAGATGATAAACATTTTCAGAAAAGTGGCAGGATACAAAATTAACACACAAAAGTCAGTAACCTTTCTATATGACAATAATAAAAACAACACCTGAAAAACAATTCTATTTGCACTAGCATCAAAAGAAACAAAACAAGATCAAATAAGCAAACATAAAACATATTAGAATAAATCTAACCAAAGGTCTCGAAGTCTTCTATGAAAACTTTAAAACAGACATCCACAACTAGTCAATATGTACAGAATAGAAGACTGTAGAGTACCCAACTTTAAAGAGGAGACATCTAAATCACACACCACCCCCACCACAACAAATGTTCAGGAATCAGGGTGGAAGCGGGAGCAGAAATATTATAAGAGGCAGAAATATTTGCTGGACATGACAGCACTATAGCACACATGAATTCACAACACCTATGACTGTTATACATAATACCTATATAAGAGCAAGCCACTGAAAAATTGTCCAGTAACAGTGAAAGGCTTGTGAAGTTCCACTCGTAAGCCAGAAGCTATTGGTAAATGATGGCTCCTGGAGGAGGAGAGTCAGTTTTCTTCAAAGTTGTAGGCCTTTAGTAGATGGTTCCAAATCCATGAATAGCACTAAGTATACTCAGGGAGTTTATAAACAAAAACAAATACAACACACACACATACACAATAAATAAAACAAAACAGATGTGGAAGCATAATTCCAGACCACAGACCACAATCTTTTCTGTTCCAGAGACACCTTTGATAATTAGGGTTTGTTTTTCTTTTCCCATTCCCACTTCTCCCATGGCTTAGCATGTCAGGTTAATCCCAGTTTAAGTCAACCAAATCCTATGTTTTAAGTGAGTGCTATATTCAAAAATAGGGGTTCATATCTAACTTCTGAATGGCAACCATGAGCTATAAAGAGAGTCTATATTGCTTTGTGAGTCACTTGGATTACTCTGACCAATCACTGTAAGGAGGGTTCTTTTGCCTGACAGTGTTTTGTTAGTCTATGGGTCTTGTGTGGAGTACTGTCAGCCCAAAAGGCATAACTTGTTTAAGAGGTGTGTACCTAGTGTATGTCTCTCTCTCTTTGCCTCTCTCTGTGTGTGCGTGTGTGTGTGCGTGTGTGTGTGTGTGTGTTTGTGTGTAAAGCATAGGGTGCGCACACAAATGTGCTTACATGTATTGAATATAATTAAAACAGTATGCTTCCATGAAGATTTATCAAATAACCATGGTGCTATATGGTCTTTGTCACTCTTTTTTGTTCTGTATTGACTACCTCATTCTCGGTTCCCAGTTGCATATCCTCCCCCCTTTTCATATAACCTGTATCCTGCTATTTTCCTCTCAAGCTCCCTGCTCCGTGAGCCATTCCAAGCCCTGCCAATGGCTGTGACCTCAACATTTTCCTGGTTTCTGGGATTACTCATATTGTAGTCATACTTCTGATGATTCAGAAGTAGGAACTGCTTTTCATCTAGGATACACCTAGATTAGAGACAAGCAACATTTGTCTTTCTGGATATAGTTCAACATAATGTTTTTTCTAGGTCTATCATTTACCTGCAAATTTCATGACTTTATATTCTGGCTGTCCAGTTTCCATAGGACCAGAAAATACTATGTCAGCAACCAAGGGTAGAAAACAATTAGGAGTCCTACCCAGCTGTAATGCCTATAAACTACAACAAAAACTAGCAGGGTAAGATACGCATATGCATGAAGATACAAGAAGTGCCACTCAAATGTGGGTGGCAGTCAACATTTGAAGTCTAATTGGAAGTAAGACCCACTCAATGGGAAGGAAATCATGCTTAGTACAAAAAATCTAACCAACTTCTCAAGACTAGTGAAGCCAGAGTGTAGAAATAAAATCTACTACCACCACTTTGCTAGAGCAACACAATTCCTTACTGCATTCTACATCTCATCTGTATACCCATAGATAAGTGTAACTACCACTCCTCATCAAAAAGCTTTTCTTTACAGCAAATGATGTTTATCCAGAAAAAATACAAATGGATACAATGCAGAAATCAAAAAAATCATGGGGAGTTCAGTCCCAATGGATACACCTAAATCTTATTTCCTTCATCTATGGCTCAGGAAACATAATGGAAGAGGAGGAGGAAATACTGCATGAGCCAGCATACCAGTAAGTCTGTTGTGAAACAGTCTCTCCCAGATAGCTGCAAGATGGGAAGAACGGCAATATCAATAAACATGTTAACTCAGGAGAGAGGGAATTTTGCAGGGCCCCACTATTTAACAAGAAGTATAGGCAACTATGACGGCTAGGAGAACTACCCATGCCCAGAGATGTGACCCCTATTGGTTATTGAATATAAGGTGGTCAGTCATGAAACTAAAGATACAGACACAAAAGACTCCAAAGACTGTATTTATATATTTGTACAAATATACATACATTTATACATATGTAACAAAAATATTCAAAGAAAAAGAGGCTATAAATTTGAGAACTGGGAAGCATAGGAGGGCTGGGAAGGATAACTGAGAAGAGCTGGACAAAGTGAAGATAAAAATATGTAATTATTTTTTAACTAAAAAAGTGTATAAAATATAAGCACACTCGAATCTAGAGGCTCTGGGAACAGCCTAGTTACAATACACTTAGTATGCACACTCTAACTTTTAGGTTTCATAACCAGCACCAAAGAAAATTACTTGAAATATGAAAAAAAAATAGAAATGATAACTGTCCAGATTTAATCATTTTACATTGTATCTAGGGTTAAAATTACCACATGAAGCACCATAAATATGTAAAGTTGAAACAGTTAAAGTCCACAAATAATAAATGGGGGGGTGCACATATGTTTCAAAAGAAAAAGGGATACTGACTTGATCAAAACACATGTATGAAATTTTCAAACATAAAAACAAAACAAAACCTATTTGAGATATACCCCAGTCAGAATGGATAGAAAGAGAACAAATGACACAAAGGTTGGTGAGAATGTGAGGAAAGAGGACACCTTATCTTCCAGTGGTAGAAGTAGAAACTGAGTGGTATAATAAGGGCTGTAGTCAGTGTGGAAGTTGTTATTCAATTATGGACACATCCATAACCTTCCATAGACATATGAATACTCTATTCATAATGACCAGCAAGTGTGATAAGGATGAATAGATGATGAAAATGTAAAAATACACAATGTAATTTTATTCTATTATAAAGAAAACTGAAATTATGAAAAATTCAGTAAAGTAGATAGATATGAAACTATTATAATAAATGAGATAACCCATGACCAGAACAACAAATGTACATGCTTTCTTTCTTAGAATGTGTGCATTCTAACTCTGAACTTTTAAGATTTGTATTTTAATTTGGAATGTCTACTGAGGCCAAGAAGCTAGAAAGTGGAGAGGGAAAGGGGTCTTAAAGGGGGGAAAAGGGAGAGTAGAAAACATGTGATATGAAATTATGGGGGAGGCATAAAGGCTTAAGCAAGGATATGTACAGCAGGATACAAGAGAGGAGGGGTAAGGATGGGTTAACAAAAAGTAAGGATGTATGAAAAAGCCTTATGAAAACCCACTACTTTATAAGCTGTGGTGGTCTGAAAGAGAATGGCATCCATAGGCCTATATGTTTCAATATTTGTTCTCCAGTTACTAGAACTACGTGAGAAGGATGAGGATGTGTGGTTTTTGTTGGAGGAGGTGTTGTTGGAGAGGTGACCATTGGGGAACTAGGCTTTGAGGATTCAAAAGTCCAAGCCAGCCTCAATCATGCTCTCTCTCTCTCCCTACAACTTGTAGATCAGAAGTGAACTCTCAGCTCTTGCTCAAGCACAGTGCCTGTCTGCTTTCCACCATGATGATCATGGACTAACCCTCTGAAACTATAAGCAAGTATCCAATTAAATGATTCCTTTTATAGGTTGCCTAGGTCAGGGCGTCTCTTTACATCAATGTGTGTTTTCTGTTTGTTCGTTTTGAAAGAGTTTAGATGGAGGCAAACAGTACTAACAGACAAAGTATATACCAACAGACATGGATTATGAAATGAACATCTCACTACACAAAGAATTAATCATCAGAGGTCCCAAAGAACACAGGCTATATCCATGCTTTTCAGTTAGGCACCACAGCTAGATTTTATGACCCTGCTACTGAAAACAACACATTTTGCTTACAACACATAAAGATATCAAGCTGGAAGTGATCTGGAAACCTCCATTCCACCAGCTACATTTTACAGTGCCAAAAGGTGCTATTCAGACCACTGGAGGAGAAATGCCATCACCTGATTTATTCAACACTGAAACTGAATTTGACAATACTGAGTGATCAGACAAAACATACCCCTCGTGCAATAATAGAGTGACTACTGGAATAACCACTTGCTTTCTGATTGGATTTGAGGCCTCTTCAACCAGAAGAAAATTTATGTCTGGTACTGTAAACCTGGCCAAATGCTGGAGAGGTCATAATCTTTCTAACCAAACCTACTACTGTTGTTTTGCTAAAGGGACACATTGTCACACTGCTTCCTAAATATTTATGATTATATCTATTGATTGATGCTGTTTTCAACCTTGGTCAAAGAAATTTCCTTTTGCAGTGGATAATAATCAATGCAAAGATGCATAGCCATCAAAATACATAGAATAAGTGATGGTGACTGCTCAGTCCTAAAAACATAGCTATATCAACTCTCACAGAGCTTAGTAAACATTGGTGAGGAGAGTGTGAAAAGCATGTAAAGGAAAGATAATAGGAGACAGGACTATAAAATGCTGTGTTATGGGCATTTAATGGTAAAAGTAAAAAATGGACTGCTACAAAAAATAGCCACATACTTTACAAATATGAATACAAGGTTTACAAAACTTTACTTACCATAAAAGAAAATTATTAGAAAAATTATACTTGCTATATGATTATAAAACCTAAGCTTAATATGCTCTAGGGATATTCTGTATTGCAAATAAATCTTATTCTCACAAGGCATATTAAAAGTAATAATAGTGGGCAGCAGAGGAGAAGGTGCCTGAACTGGCCTTGTCCCATAGTCACACTGATGAATATCTCGAATATCACCATTGAACATTCCTCTGGCGATGGATGGAGATAGAGACAGAGACCCACATTGGAGCACTGGACTGAGCTCCCAAGGTCCAGTTGAAGAGCAGAAGGAGGGAGAAGATGAGCAAGGAAGTCAGGACTGCAAGGGGTTGGTCCACCCAATGAGACAGTGTGCCTGATCTAATGGGAGCTCACCAAATCCAGCTGGACTAGGACTGAACGAGCATGTGATCAAACTGGACTCTCTGAATGTGGCTAACAATGGGGGCTGACTGAGAAGCCATTGATAATGGCACTGGGACTTGTTTCTACTGCATGTAATGGCTTTTTGGGATCCTAGTCTGTTTGGATGCACACCTTCATAGGCCTGGATGGAAGGGGGAGGGCCTTGGGCTTCCCACAGGGCAGGGTATCCTGGCCTCTCTTATGACTGGAGGAGGAGAGAGGAGGTTGAGTGGGGGAGCGGGAGGGGAATGGGAAGAGGGGAGGAAGTGGAAATTTTGAATGGAAAAATAAAATTTTTTAAAAAAAGTAATAATAGAAAATAATTAAGAATGAGATTTTGTAATATACAGGCCAGCACTGAAATATTATCTGACCACAGCTGAACTATCAGATTCCCATGAAGAGCTTCTCGTCAAAGGAGTTAGACAACTGCTTTTGAATATAAAGCTGACTATTGGAGAATGATTCCTCAAGACATCAATATAAAGGATTCCTTAAAAACACAAATGTTTGAGGCAAAAAATATCAAAGAAATCATAATTACGTATTTACTAAAAGATAATATTGGAAAATCCAGACCTACATTAACTCAGACTATCAATTCTGTCAGTATTTTTACATACTATTTGGAAAACAACTCAATTATTTCTCAGGAGAAATGAGAATGAATCTTTTTAGAAAAAGCTTATTTGAAATGAATAAACTACAAAATGAGGAATTCAATGTGAATTCAGGTCATTTCAATGAAATGATGAGAAGTTATCTCAGTTTGAAAATCATTGGAAAGTGGTATGTTACCCTATGCTTTACAGTCCAAAAGCAACTTACATGGCTTCACATATACTATAAAGTTTAAGGGAGAAGGGTTTGAAATCAATTCTGAAGAATGACAACTCTGAGCTATTTTAAAAATATCCCACATTAAACAAGCATAGTAGATCAGTATTAGCATGGGGGAGCCTTCCCCTGACTTTGGCTCTAGTATGCAAAGATCAATAGTACCAGAGAAAGATAGGAGCCTGGCCATTCATGAACAGAGAACTCTCAATATCTTGTTGAATTTGATTCATAAATTCATTTTTGGTTCTTAAAGGTAAGTAAAGGGATATCAACTATCAAAATGACTTAAAAAGCCTTCCTTCCCATTGGGACAAAGACCAGATTAGAGACTGGATAGCAATAGCCACCTGTCAATAAGAACTGGGTATACTTATTCCAATACTGCCTATAAGCAGAGATTTCTGATTATCTTAGATGTTGCTCATTTAGTTAGATTTTGTTCATCTAACTGATTGTAACAGAGAAAATTCAAAAAAAATTTTTCCAGGCCTAATAATGTACAAGCTTTCTAAATGGGAACAATTACTTTGGACACCAAATAGGCCATAATATTTGAACAATAAAGAGTATTTTACAAAAGGTACTCATATCTTCCTCCTCCTTTCTCTCACTGGTCAAAGTAAATAGTAAAAATGAAATCATCCTGAAAGATTTCTCTGTGTTGCCTTCAGTTTAGCCACGATGTCTGTTTCCATAGTTAAAGCCTAGTTCCACAATAGTGATAAGTTCTTCCTATTCATATTCATCATAGCGACGATTAAGACTTTAACTTATATTATAGGAAATTTATTATTAGCAATTTATCATTAGCACTGCTAAATACAGCAAGTGGTAATCCTAGCCACTGATTAATATGTGCTGTGAGATCATCACTGAGGAACACAGTACTGCAATCTAACAGAACACAGTTAAATGGAAAATGTATAAGGTATTAACGAAACGAAAAATCAAAGACAGTTGAAAGTAAACTTCCAAAGGCATTTTTAGAAAACAATAACTTAGACCAAGAGAAATTTATGGTTTTTAAGTGAAAATCAATACTAGTTAACATTCTGTCAAGAGTTCACAGTAATGACTTCCATAGAGTAGGTACTCCAGTCACATATTTTAAGGTGTGAATGAAAAGAAGAACAAAGGGAAAGTCTCTTCTTGGTTGGAAAATTGTAGCATTGTGGTTTCTTCCAGGATCCGTGAAGATACCTCTCTTGAATATCAGAATTACGTCTAAGAATTTCAAACTGTGTAAAAAAATTAAATAAAAATAATCTATTCTTGGAAATGTAAATGTGGACTTGAGGAAGTAGGGTGCTGACAGGATCTGAAGTACAATGACACCTAGAACATCACCTAAACATGCTAGAGTGGCTACAAAGCTGTTAGGTAGTGTGACTAGGAGAGAAAGGGGATAAATGTACATAATAACGTACACATTTTATCATTCCAGTAGATTTAGCCATGATCACAGTGGGCACAAAGAAAGGAGGAATAGCACAATATTAAAATCTACTTACTGCAGTCCATGCATTTCTTTTGCACCGGGCACACAGCCATCCATCACAGACATCATGAGAAGGGACACCATAACAACCTATAATATAATAACATGGAAGTATACATTAAGTCCCTTGTGTCTTTAAAATGTCAGACACCCTGGTAGAAAAAAACCTATGATCCCAACTACTAGGAATCTGAGGCATAGTGATCACATATTCAAGTCCTATACAACCTATTGTGGGCTCAAAGCTAATCTATGTAATCAAGTGAGATAGTTCCAAAACAAAAAATACAGAGATGCTTCAGGTTACAGATTGGGGATAGATTGTCTAGTATGCAAAAAAGGATTATATAAAATATCTAGTACGGAAAAAATACATATTTCAAAGAAAAACAAATGAAGTTATTCAACACCTAGCATACCAAAAATGTAAGTAAGCCTCTATCAAAGTTACCTCTGATTCACATATCTTATAAATTATTATATCAGTTCCCCAAACATGAGACAATTTCTTTTTTTCTAGTTGGGATTTGGCTTCATGTTTGTTTAATTTATTAGTATTAGTGTGTATGTATGAAGTATGTGTAACAGTGTGGGCCCATGCATACCATAACAAGTATGTGGAGGTCAGAGAACAAGGTTCTAGGGTTAGCATATAGGTTGTGGCAATGAAACACAGAAAGTCAGGTATGCAAAGCAACCAAGTCATCTAAAAAGCTTATTTATTTGGAATCTTCTATAAGAGTTTTCGCTATACACTCCAGGTTGAATGAAACTTTTGATTCTCTTGCCATAGCTTCCTGAAACTAGGTCAAAAGTGTACCAGAATACCGAGCTTCAGAGTATACATATTAATATTACCATAGAGATAATTCTTGCAAGGATAAAAGTAAAATTTCAAACTGTAATGTTAACATTGTCACTTTTACATAAATATTTCAAAATAAGTTGCAACTCATAAAGCTGTTAATTGAAATCCTAATAAAGTTTGACATGTATTTCACTCATTGGGGCAAAAGCTGCACAGTCCATGATTAGCAAAGAAAATTTGTTTTCAATTCAGTGTTTGCTTAATCAACGTCTAAACTAAGTGTGAAGATGAAAGATGGTGCAAATATTTGTAGTAATTGCATAATATTACAAATGTCACTAGGTTAAAATTTCAGCACCAAATAAACAAGCAAGCAAATCTATCAACAAATAAACAAACTAGCACGTATATTATCAGTATTTGAGAATACTTAGAAGAATATAGTATGTCCATAGTCTGCCTACCTATAAAAAAAATCCTTAGAAAGAGAATAGGAAACAACGATGGGAAAGGACAAAGAGGACAGATGTAAGAGAAAGCAAATAGGAAGTGGGGGGAGAGGCACAGTATCCTTCATTCCTAAAACAGAAGTATTTGGAAGCAATAAATGAGTAAATTTTAACACCAAAATGTGATAATAGAGACAGAAAAAGAAAAATCTCAGACATGCAATTATGTTCATGGGATTGGAATGGTGAGACTGCATAGCTGGTGACTTTAGAAAACAAGGCTGAATACATATTTATTGTTGCCTGGGGTTTGTGTCATGGCTATACATAGGAATGTATGGTAAAATAATGTACATACATGTATGTCTCTGTGTGTGTATGTGTGTGTTATATCTTCCAAAGCTGTATCAGTATAAAAAGATTGCTATTACTGTACTTCAGAGAACTTGTTGCCCTGGCAGAGGATCCAGATTTAATTCCTAGCATCAATACTGTAGCTCACAACCAACTATAAGGACAGTTTTGGAAGACTGGAAGCCCTCTTCTGACTTCCGTAGGCACCAACCTCTCATGCAGAATACATACATACATATAGGCAAAATACTCATGCACCTAATAAAATTATAAAAAATAAAACGAGAAAAAAAGAATTGGGATTAAGAGTCTGGGATGTGGTTCAGTGGCGCAAGAAACATTTAGCATGAATGAGGCTCATGTTTGGCTCCTACCAATAAAAAATAAAAGGAAAAATCCAACAATGCCCCCAAAACAGATAAATATAATTGAGAAAAATCAAGAACGTTAAAATACTTTATAATAGATTTATAATATGTAATGAATTTCCCTATATATTCTAAGGGACTTATGTGGTAAATCAGTGTTTACAAATATATACCTATTTAAAAATAAAAAATTGTAAAACATATGGAATCCAACTACATTAATAACTATTAATAGGAATTTCTGTCTTTATGAGGAAAAACATTTAATTCAATATATGAAGTTGTGAAGCATACAAAATGAGTCTTAAAAAGTCATAAAAATAGTCTTCAATAAAAACTAAAGATGGAAATTAAATTTTCACAATCGAGTATCATGAAAATAAGAAATTCAAATAAGTGAAGGAGTTCCATGATGCTACCTTGATTCATGACAATAAAATACTCATACCTTCTCTTCACTGAGGCTTCATAAAACTGGAGAAAAGGATGATTATCTCTACTCATAATCTTAACGGAAGCCATATTCATGATTAATTAAGAATATTCATAATAAGACTAGAAATGCAGCTCTACTTACTGGCCGGCTGTGCCTCCTATGCACAAAGTCCTGGGTTCAGTCTCACTACCACACAAATCCGGGCATGGTGGCACACATCTGCAACCCTAGCACTACAGAAGTGGGGACACAAGAAAATGGCTGGCCGGCTGGCTTATGTAGTAACCTCCTGAGCAGCTTAGGATACAAGGCCTTGGCACAAAGAAGAATGCCAACATGTAAACTGACAGGTTATAACGAGGTGATTTATAGGGGCTATGTAAAATACTGAAAATCCAGGGGCTGGAAAACCATAGATTTATTTACTTGCATGAACCCGCACGAAGCACTTGGCACAGGAAATCAGAAGGCTTGTTCCATCCTCTTCAAGGAAGGCATTTGGGGGGGAATATTCTATATTTTCTTCACTATAAATAAAACACATCTCTGGAATAATGGGTTTAGTCTTTCTTCCAGATTTAACCACTTCATCTACTGTTATCTCCCATCTAGAATCATTTTCTTCTTTGCTGCTCTCAGGCTGAAAAGATAACATACATAAATACATACATACATACATATATATATACATATATTATTAAAGACAAGAAAAAAACTCAGCTTTTATTCATTAATCGACTTACACCTGTTCTAGCCACTAAATTACAACTTCTCATTGTTTTCTTAAATTTAACTGGCAGCATTTTACCAATGCTCCTTTACAGACTCCCATTCAGAAATCAGTCAGTAAGAATAAAAAAAGAACTGTGGTTTCATACAAGATTGTGAGGAACTCTTTAAATGATGGTGCTCCAAAATACTTTAGGGATGCACAGTTACTTTTGCTTACACTTGTCAATGATCTACTTGTACTAGGCTAATGCCTGTTTTGGCTTATTAAAAAATATTATGTGGCTGTACTTCAAAGAATACAAATAAATGCCCAGGTTTTCCATGAGCAGCAGTTTAGGCTCCAGAAAAAGCTTGAAATACAGGAGACATACTGGTATATGTGGTCAGATAAGAATGATGTGCCAGACGTTACTGTCATCATTCAGCAAACACAGGGAAATTACAGCTAATGGATTACCTTTATTATTTCCTATATCTTAAATAAATCAACTTCTAAAATTCTTATAATAAGGAATATTTTTACTATTATATTATTATAACCTGTCAATTTACATGTTGACATTCTTCTTTGTGCAAAGATCTTGTAGCCTAAGCTGCTTAGGAGGTGGCTACATAAGCTAGAAAAACGCACAGGTAAAGAAGAATGCTTAAATAAGAATCAATAAAAGCATAGTAGTCTGATAATAGTGAAGATATATATATATATACACACACACAGGTTGTAATGAGTCTTGAGTATGTTTTTGGCATGTTTCAGATGGAAAGGTGAAAAAGAAAAGAAAAGGGGAGGGCAGGGCACTGATATCCATATTACTGAAGAGTACATTCAATTTTAAGAAGATACTAAGTATATATTTTTCTATGAAATGTTTTTTTCCAGGCTTTAAGTTAGAAGTTTGGTACCTTTTAGTAAAAAAAAAAAAATTGGATTTAGAATTGCAAGTTTCTAAAATGCACTAATATAAACAAACACTAAAAACAAACAAACAAAAAATAAGCCATTCAAAAGCCCTTAAAGAAAGTACAGCAGTGGAAGGATACAATGGTAGCCACACTCCAAATTACCTTGTAGTACGGCATGAGCAGAGTGCAAATTGCACAGTGTGGTTCTATTTTTGCCACAGCTGCATTATACTCCTGTTCAGCCATAAAGTTAGGAGACTTTGTCTGCCAAAGGTGGATGAGAGGCTTTGCCCAAGACTCTGTTTCTTCCACTTCTTCATCAATGGTTAGAATTTCAGGTGACTCTTAACAGAGAAAAGAGGAAAACAAAATGAGCAGAAGACTCAGAAAAAGATATCACCCTGGTAACAGACATTGAATAGTCTTAAATGACTGTGATATCAATGCCAGATGCTAAGCCATTTTTATCAAGCATATTATGAACGAACTAGAATAACTAAGTTTTCTTTTCATCTTCTCCAGCCTTGGAAGAGGAAATCAGATCAGAGCATAAGCTATTTTTCTTTTTGCTAGGAAAAATTAAACCAATCCCTCCTTAAACTTCATCACTTCATCTTTTCAGCTTCCACTGCAAAGTCACCTACATGGTTAAGACGTTTAAGTATGACTAAGCTAGTGACCCTCTTATTAATACTTTCACTTTCCTCACTTAACACAGTAAAAGTTTATCAACTGAATTTAATTGATTTTTTTATTTAAAATTCCGTGGTATTTACAGAGCACCCATAATGTAGAAAACAAAGTAGTTGTCATGGGAAAGCAGAGTTGGAGAAAGAGGCATAAAAATTCGAATGTAAAAGAAGCTAGCTGTAGAAAGACTGAAAACTCATCCCCATTAGGACTACACACATACACACACACACACTCTAAATAGAAAACAATATCATGTGTGAGAAAAGTCCTGTGATATCCATAGTCAAGAAAAGTGGTTTTAAATTAACCTCTAAAATGGCACTAGAGGACTGTAGCTTTTTGGAGACTTGCCTTCTTTATGCTATCTAGTCAATGCCCATTTTCTAAAACACCTTTCTTTTTCAATAAAGTGTCTCTATTTCACTCATCATTCATTTGTTCCCAGTTTGATTCATTTTTCTGAAGACACAATAACCTGTGGTTATACTCTGAACCCTGATCAATGAATGCAATTGCAGGTAAACCACCCAGTAGGAAAAGCTATGCTATTTATTCCTGAACATTTCAAAATGGAGTCAGAGCTCCCAAGAAAGGCCTGATGACAGCCTATGAAAACATGAAAGTCTGGAGAGCTACATTCAGCATTTCCTTTGACTTTCTTTCATGGCTTATGGCTTCCGGTGATTGAGGCTGGAGGTATGTCTTGACCCTCTCCCTTGTCCTCTCTATTACAACTGGACATAGGGCAAAGAAGTAGGAATTGGCCAATGGCTTTCTGAGAGAAGCCATACTTTAAATTGTAAAGCAACTATACAGGAGGGTTTGTCTTTAAACTGGAAGGCTTGCAAAGAGTCACCATGATCCAAGTGAAGCCTGGGAAAACACGTAGACCCAGTTTCCACTGTAGAGGCAGGTACTCACATACTTGGTGTTATGCACATTGAAGCTGCCTGACCAACGTTTGTGCAAAGAAAGATGGTTATAGTTAACTGTGCCACCAAGATGGTGGCGCTTATATGAGGAAGGACATTACGTTACTAATATAAACAATGGTAAATACATGGCTTGGTGTCTACAATGTCACTGAACCCTATAAACATAACCAACCTTTCTTCATTTTTCCTCTCCTTATATATTTCCTCCAGAGGACTACCAAGATAAGGAGAATGACACTCAAATGAGGACCTGGTATAAACACTGCCATAGCTCTTGGCTTGTCCCTCCAACTCTTAACTCCTACCTATGCCCTAGGGATGAGGCAGGAGCAGATACCTAGATACTACCTTCCTAACTTTTCTTCCCAATTACTTACCACTATGATTTAGTTAGCTCTGCTCATTTATATCCTAACTGCTCTCAAGTTCTGCCTATTCATTTAGTAGTCACAGCAGTATCGATGAGGTACAGAGATAATTTACGAGGTAATAAACCACTCACATAAACATGACAGCCCATATGTACCTTTCATCTGAATGGTAATATAAAAACAAAAGTCATAGCAATTTCATGACTTATCTCTGAAACTAGCAGTCTAGACGTTTTTCTGTCTTCTGTGGACAGCAACCTTATTTTACTAAAGTGAAAGAAATAACATCAGAGATGTTCATAACAGGAAAGTGTATGTCTATATTGCGGAACACAGACCCAAGACATAAACATGAGCCTGGTGAGATGGCTCAGTCAGTAAAGGTGCTTGTCTCCAGGCATGATAACCTGAGTTCCATCCCTGAATCCACATGATGGAAGGAGAGAACAGACTCCTACAAATTGTCATTTGAACAGACAAACACCGTGGCATATACCTGTTCAAATACATTCACAAACATAAAACAAAGAAATAGCATGTAATGAGAGACAGAAAGAAGGAAAAAAAATAGTAAGATAAAGCCCAGTTTATCTCTAGAAGCTCCTAAAATAATTGAGAAATAAAACTTTACTTGTTTTCAGCTTTTTAGTTTTCTTTTTAAAGTGAGCATTAAAATTATTTTTGGAATGCTTAAATAAAAGGAATGTGTGACTGTATAGCAAGGACTGCTAAATATATACCACTTTATAAAATTAGGTACTCTTTCTTAAAAATCTACGAAAATGATATCTTTGAATCATAAAACTTTTATAAAACACTAAAATGCCTCTTGTTTATACAAAATAATACTTACTGGAGTCATAACAATTTCACAAAACTATGAAATGTTATACTGAATATATAGAACTCTATAAAGATTTCCTTCCAAAACAGGCTCTGAAAAAAACTTATATTTTAAACGTCATCCCTCCCGCCCTCCCTTCCATTTTAAATACTGGGACATAACAATAATAGGACATATCATTCATCTTAATCAAAATAAATCTAATACGGATGACTCTAAAGAATCAGTGTCTTCCACACACAAAAGGACTGATGCACATATGAATTCACAGATAGGACCCGCACAGGTTCAAATTACTTGCAAGGGAGAAATGGACACTGGGTGCCACCAAGAAGCTATCTGCAATTGATCATTGTTGACAAAGGAAAAAGTCAGTTTTATCCAGTGGAGTGTAATTGGATATATCAATCACACACTAGGGCAGTCCCCTTACCCAGGAAAACATGGCAAACACATAATGAATTGTATCTCTGTGCACATGCATGTTTGTGCAGGTTCATGTTTTTGGTTTGCTTTTGGTATTTTTATCTTACTATTTTCTCGCTTGCATTGAGGGTCTTTTTGTTTGTGTGTTTTATCTTATTCCATTTTTGTTTATTTTATTTTGTTTTTACTTTTCCTTGACAGAAAAACACAGAGAGAAAGAACATGAAATTGGGTGCTACCAGGAATGAAGATACTCTAAAAAGAAACTTATGTCCCCACCTTCCCTTTGTTTAGTATTGAAACAAAGGATAGCAATACATTGGAATTCTTCTTGGAATCTCATGCGCAGGAAAAGAAAATACTGAATCCAGCTGCCATTCAGAAGGGAAATTTGTCTTTTAGAAGAAATTTCTCAGAGTTCTGACAACCTACAGAGTACCTAACAAGAGAAACTGGGCACAGACAATAATGATGGAAAGGACCACACCAAGATCCAGGACCACTTAGCTATATGCAGATCTTACCTTAAGTTTTCATGGGGAAGATGGACTTGGTTTGATTTCTCTTGCCAAAGTGACCATACTGAATAAATCCCATCTTTACATTTATCATCATTACATGTTTCCTTTGTTTTGTTTTGTTTGTTGCTTTTTGTTTTTCAAGACAGGGTTTCTCTGTGGCTTTGGAGCCTGTCCTGGAACTAGCTCTTGTAGACCAGGCTGGACTCGAACTCACAGAGATCCGCCTTCCTCTGCCTCCCAAGTGCTGGGATTAAAGGCGTGTACCACCACCGCCCAGCCATTACATGTTTCTTACATGTGGCTTAAAGATGACAGATGTCTCACATTAGCTAGCAATGGCTACTAGAGCCCAATCCACGAGAACAGTAAGAACAAAAGCTATAATCAACGCTTCAATGCGGCTCCTACCAATACTCAAACTTGTAAAGGGGGGCGGGGTTCACCTGTACACCTGGGCAAGGACAGTATTTAAATAGGTATATGTATCTTTTTTCTGTATTGGTTACTCTAGAATTTTAAAAAATATATAGTTGAAGAGGTATAAATAAAAATCAGTACAATGACAGTTGGGTCTTAGGAAAACTAACCTTTAACATCTTACTGAACACATGCTATTGTAGTTGGTCTGGTAGGGATAAAGATATAAAGAATGACTTAGGTCCCTCAGTTTCGCTACCAGATTACTGGAAAAAAAAAATGACCCTCAAGAAGTAGGAATTCCCCAGCAATTTCTCTCTAATAGAAGAAAAGCCTAAAAACCAGAGTGGATGACCACCATTCAGGAGAGAAACTGGTGGTGGGATAAACCACAACTTAATGTAAATAAATATGGCCTTTTTTGTTTTAAATTTTTAATTTTTTTTTTTATTTTTCTCTGCTCCCCTCCCTGCCACTCCCCTCCGTCCCTCACCCTCCCCCAAGGTCCCCATGCTCCCAATTTATTCAGGAGATCTTGTCTTTTTATACTTTCTACTTCCCACGTAGTGTCTGTATTGTTGTCTAAATTCTCTGGGATTGTGGTTTGTAAGATGGTTTTCTTTGCCTTATGTTTAAAAACTACCTATGAGTGAGTACATGTGATAATTGTCTTTCTGTGTCTGGGTTACCTCACTCAAAATAATGCTTTCTAGTTCCATCCATTTTCCTGCAAAATTTAGGCTGTCGTTATTTTTTCTGCTATGTAGTACTCCATTGTGTAAATGTACCACATTTTTTTTATCCATTCTTCGATCGAGGGGCATTTAGGTTGTTTCCAGTTTTTTAACTTAACATCAAAACTATGATGATGGATTTGGTAGAGATAGCCACTGAGCCACATTTCCTAATGTAGTTACAATGAATAAATCTCTTTTTTTCCTTCTTACTATTGATTTGGTTCTTTAAATAAGCTTGTGGAGGACAGATGGCCAAACCTAACTTATATCCAATCAAGAGACAAGTTATATATGCATGAGATTTTCAAAGAATAAAAGTTATTCTTAAATATAATTTTAATTATTCCAACTCTGCTTTATACCATATAGTCCTGAAACATTTTTCTTTGTCAAAGACACAAGTCCTAATATGGTTGAAAGTCAATGTGCAGATAATATTAGGGTATTTCCACAGCCTACAGATGGGGACAAAAAAGAATGAATCTCACTGTTGTGACCACCTATGGGCATTTGATATGCTCAAAACTGCTGAAATCACCACAGGTTAAGAACTAGGGTTGATCTCTTATGACCAAGTAACAAATTTTATATAAGAGGAATATAAGATCAGAAAGAGGAGTTGTCTAAATTATAAAATAACAAAAAAACTCAAAAAACAGTAAGACCAGAGTCTACTAAGAGCAAGAAACTCCTCTTCCAAGAGTTTAAAAGAAATTCCCATGGCTTCTGCCAGACGCATTACAGGCATTAACAAGCAGAGAACACATCCCTTCTAAATTTGCTACATGGAGTAAGAAGTAAAATTTGACCTCACTACTCTTAAGCATTCATTAGGTGAATTCTTCTATCCTACAACCATTCTTCACTCAAACCCAAGCAAGCAGTTTGTTCCTCTTCTTGAGTCCATGGTAGTTTTGATTTTGTTTTCTGTCTTTCCCATGTGCATTCTTAAAGGGCTGGCTGCTCAAAAGTTCTGTTTTGCATGTCTTATGAAACCAACTGCCTTCTTTCCAACCTAGACCAGGAAAATGCTGAGAAGAGTCAGAGCAAGAATTCTCCAGGTAGATGGGAATTTTCTCTGACTCCTTTCCTGGCTTGCTCTAGTTTTTAGAAAATCTAGCTATCATTATCTTCTCACTTCTTACTATCACCTTAACAGGAGAAATGAGAACTAGTAAGTTTCACATAAGTTCAGAGCACTTCATAGACACTGAGATTTTAACTTTATTAATTCTAGGTGACAGATGCTACTATAATCCCAGCTTTGGAAACATAGGCTCCAAAGCAAGGAGACCCCAGGCAGCTACCAGAGGCAGACAACAGAATTACTGAGCAGATGTCACCTGTCTGTTCCACCTGAACAGAAGATTCAACAAGGGCTTTCTCTGGTCCTTTTTGTTTTATAGTTTTCTGTAGGAGGATTAGATTCCAAACTCAATACAAAAATGATCATTTACCCACAGTGGACACTAATTGATATTAACAGAGGTAATTTCTCAGAAATTCTAATATAGGTATATTCTAATAGGAACACTGCCAAACAACTGGTAGGGGCAGAAAATGCCTTAAATCAGCTGCATTGGTAACTGTGTGTTCCAAATGAGGATTAAATCTGCTTGTTCAATTCATTTAGACAATGATAATGTTCTCTTACTTCCAAGGATAGAAACTACTAGATGCAAAGGAAGAAGTAAGAGTGATCAATGATCTAAATAATTTACTTGAGGATATTGAATGTTTTTCATTGTCATTTTAGATTTTTTTACATCTTCAGCCACTAGGAAACATTTACAGTTTTAGAATTCAATTCTCATAAATTCCAGAAATGTTAATTATGTGTAACTACTGCAAAAACAAGAATTACTAATGTTTCATAAAAATATTCAAGCTTAAACCCTTGAGACAATTTGTTAACATAATTCACTTATAAATTTTTGTAACCTCTTTACACTGAAATCAAGGGGGTACTCTGGAAAAATTCTCAATGGATGACATAAAAATAAGCTCCTAGGAAGAAAAGCACATGCGAGAAAAAACTTTCTTTAGAAGTCTATCTAGGCCCTTTCCTGCAGAGAAGCCACTTCAATAGCAAGCTGTGAAGAGAAGTAATCAAAATTCATAGATATTATGTTAGATATTAATTTTTAAATTTGTCTTTTAGTTATAATAACTTTAACCAACAACACCTTGTGCTAAAAGAACTAAAATGGAATAAAAAGGGAAATGATAAAATATAGACAGTATCTATAATCCAGCAATTAGAAGGCTGAAGCAGAAGGATCAATTCTCCAGCCTGTCTAGATTGCACTGCAGCAACTTCTCTCAAGGAAACAAAAAATTAGAACTCAACTTGATAATATACAGAAATAAAGCTAGTATGTTTCTTTATTTCTACTATTTAACTAGAATGCTACCCTGTTATAAACAGTACTACTACTGTGTTCTTTTTTCTACATAAAGACACACCATAAAAGACAGTAAGCAGAAAAATGATGTTGGTACTTCA
The DNA here is from genome assembly GCA_004026605.1 of Ondatra zibethicus. Classification (NCBI taxonomy): domain Eukaryota; kingdom Metazoa; phylum Chordata; class Mammalia; order Rodentia; family Cricetidae; genus Ondatra; species Ondatra zibethicus. The sequence goes on along the minus strand of PVIU01004382.1, from coordinate 36,836 downwards.
AGTGAATGTTATTTAATCTAAAGCAGAACCCCTATAGTGTTGTTCTCTTGACTACACTCTCAAAAATAGGTGACTTTAGATAATGGCTATGAGAAAAGGAGACTATCTCAAAGATGGACTGTACAAATCAACAAACAACAAAAATGCTTGAAAAGATCAGTTAGAAATGTAATGAAGAATTACTTAGTAAAAGTCTCACAAAACATCAAATAGAGAAAGGGGAATCAAATTAAAAAGAAAAGTAAATGTTACAATGGGATATGTGACTTAAAAAATATAAGTGGTGGTTTCTTAGTAGGTTCATGAATTGAAATGATTCAGGTTAAAAATATAGACAATGCGTATATGACATGATTTGAAGTGATTCAATTGAAGTCATTTATTATAAAAGATGATGAATAATGACATACACTCACCTTCATCACTCGCTACCTGCTGCTTCACAACAGTCATAGGGGATCTGGCCGGAGGCTTACCAAGTGGATGGCGCCAACTCTTAGTAGTTTTGGGCTGTCCTTCTATTATCTAGTATAGAAAAAAAAAAAAAAAGAGGTAGAAATCTCTATGACTAATACTTGGTTATTTTCAGTTTTTACTTCTTTTTCCCATTTGTCAGGTATGTGCATATGTGTGCAGAAGAACAGGCAGACGTAAGATGTAGACACACCACTAGCTCACTGCCTTACATTTTGAGACAGGATCTCAGTGAACCCAGAGATTACCTCTTCATTAGTTTCACTGGCTAATAAGCTCTAGTGAGTCCACTGCTCCTGGCTCCAAGCACAGTGGTTACAAACTAGTGCAGCCATGGCTAACTTTTCTTCATCCTTAAATAGCAAGCACAGTATTTACTGAGCTGTTTCTTCAGACTCAATAAAGATTTGTTTCAGAAAAAAATTATACTTTTAAATGATATTACTGTTTAGTAATAAATCTTATACTTATTTACTCTTTAAAAACTTAGCATTTTAAGCAATTTTGACTTACAAGCTAGGGTAGAGCTCAGTAGTAGAACACTTACCTAGCATGCACAAGGCCCTGGGTTTTCATCCACAGTACTACCAGAGAGACAGAGGGAGAGAGGCTGAGGGAGGGGGAGAGAAGGAGAGAGTGAGAGAGGAAGAGAAGGAGAGAAAGGGGAAGTAAAGGAAAAGGGGTAGCATTTTTTTTCCCAAGAGGTCAATTAATTCTCCTTCAAAAAACACTGTCCTTCATGGAAGACTTACCAAAGTTAGCAAGATTTCAAAGGTCCTTTAAAATTGGCCAAGTCCACCATTACATGCTCACTCATAAAATGATCAAGAACTGTGAAGTTGTATCATCTCTAGCCTTTCATACATGAATATCGGGCAAGTGATTAGCATTTATCCTCACAGAGAGGAAAAATGAAATAAATGACTTTTTTTTTTCTATTGAGAAATGAGCCATGGGTTCTATCTAGACCACCTTCAAGGTGACTGATTGAGGTAAACCAGCCTTACAGAATACTTCAGTCAGGATTTGACCATAATCTTAAATTTTCACAGGGTGCTCTGAAGATTACCAGTGCCCCCAGTTAGCAGAATTAGCCTAGAAAACTATGTCTATATTCCCAAAAATTGGATTATGGATGTTTGTCTTTGTTTTGAGTGTTGGTTACAAGCTGTTATGGGTAATGGTCAGGAAAAAACCTCAACAAAAGAGATTAGATTTGGGGTTCTTGTTTTGGAAAAAAAAAAGGCAAAATGTAAAGATTTGTCACTCATATTGGTTTAATAAAACACTGATTGGTCAGTAGCCAGGCAGGACTTATGGGAGAGACAACCAGCCTAGGAGAATTCTCAGAAGAAGAATGGAAGAGTGGCAGTAACCGGTCAGACACAGTGGAAACAAGATGAGAATGCCTTACTGAGCAAAGGTACCAAGCCACATGGATAAACATAGATAAAAGAATTATGGATTAATTTAAGTTGTAAGAGATAGTTAATAAGCCTGAGTAACAGGCCAAACAGTATATAATTAATAATATAAGCCTCTGTGTGTTTATTTGGGACTGAAAGGCTGTGGGACCAGGCAAGACAGAAACATCTTATCTACAAACGGCTTCCAACTTGGAATAAGCATTAAACAATCTAAATCCTTAAACCAAAAAAAAAAACAAAAACAAAAAAAAACACCAAACAACTGTTAATCTTAAAATACTTTATATTGGTATGGATTTTGGTTTTTTGATACAAATTTAAGGTCAATTTTGTTATACTATTTATTTCTACTCTTGTTTAAGGTATTATGTTTATGCAGCTAATTTAAAAATGTAATGAGTAGTTAAGAAATACAAATTAATAGTCATCTCAAATAGTCAAACTTATAGTAATGTTAGGTTTTCTAGATATGCAGAGATATATTTCAAATAGGTACATAATCTTCAAACATGTCAAAGATCTACAGAATATGCCATTTAAAATGTTTTAATAACTTAGACATTTCTGGACAATGAGACACATCTTCTCCTGACAGCACCAATTACTTCAAGAGGATGATGGCCATCGAATAAGCTCCTCATGGAGTTTGTTTTCAGTGTGGTAAGACTAGCCATTTGGGCAAGAAACTGTTCGTGTGTGGATTGCTTGACAATAAGCTGTATAAACTGGACATGTAGGACCCACAGGAAAATGACTGTTGAACTTGAGAAAAACAAGGTGGGACAGTCCTTTAAGTCCTGCTTAATGGAAGAGTCTGCATAAATTCTGCAGGACATAGAAGAAAGCCACTGATGAATTTTGCCAAAATAGTCTAAACAGTCCTTCAGATTTCCTCCTTCACTGATAAATCAGCCAGATACTTTAGGCTTATAGGCTAAACAGAGATGTCCCAACATTACAGAAGAACTTTGGATGACTGTCCAGGCAGCCAGATATCTCTATCATTTCTAGAGTTTTGGAAGTTGCTTACAATGTACTTCCTATTTACTTAGGTATTACATCCTTCTGGGGTCTTTGATTGAGTTGAAGACAACAGTTATAGTTTTCCACAATTATAATAAAAGTAGATACAAAACTTATTCTCACAAATATAGAAGAGATGATAGAATAATTTCTTTAGTTTTGGCAAATACAAATAAACTAAATACTTTAACTGTAATTTCTGTTTAATAACCATTTTACTATATTTAGTTTACTATGATCCTTTTGAATTAGAAAGAAAAAGGGGACTATTGTGGGATGCCCTTCTGTATGTTGTGAATATGTTTTATTGTCATTGGTAATAAAGAAGCTGCTTTGGCATATGGCAGAGCAGGATTTATCTAGTCAGGAAATCCCAACAGATACAAAGAGGAAGAAGGCAGGGTCAGGGAGGTGCCAGCAGTCTCTGGAGAAGCAAGATATGAGGTACCAAGTCATGAGCCTCGTGGTAAAATACAGAATAACAGAAATGGGTTAAATGAAATTGTAAGAGCTAGTTAACAATAAGCCTGAGTTAACAGGTCAAACACTATGTAACTAATATGAAGTCTCTGAGTGGTTATTTTAAAAGGGGCTGCAGAACCAAGCAGGATGGGAAACCTCCAGATAGAGCTTAACTTTTCTGAGAGGCAAAAGGTTTGTTTATGTGAATAAACAGGATCAGAAATGAAGCTCTAATATTCTAAATAAGAGGAATCAAAGAATACAATAATCATGATGTTACAAGAGACTGAATAAAATGGATTTTTTAATAGTTATATTGACAGGAAGAGAGTGCCCAAGAGGCAACTTATCTCACACTGAGAGGAACACTCTGTATCACAATTGTCTAAATATCAATATGATTAAGATTTCAAAATAATTCCTATCATGTATTAGTATTTGTGGAAAGTTGCTAATGCATATATAAATGATCTCTCTGTATATTTTCAGTGAAGACTGTATTAGCTCCAAATAAAGATGTTGCATTTTTAAAGTATGAAGTGAAAGAAAATTATATCTCAACATGTGGCTAAAAGTTTTCAGTATTAATAAATCAAAATGTAAGCCAGAACTCATAGTATTTCACTGCCAAAAATGTATTCCACTAATGAAATATGATTAAAGCTCATAAATATAAATACTGTTTATTTCTGCCTTAAATCAAAATTTCAGGAGATAATATACTGTATTCATAATGCATTATTACAAGCATATAGCCCACCACCCAATGAACATAGTAGAAATACATACTGACATGTACCTTGGGAATTTTGAGCTCATTTCCCTCTTCACTAAGAGATTCCGGGATTTCCCCAGGTTCAAGGCTTCTGAGGCCCTCTTCATCATTGTCTTCTTCCTCCATCAATACTGTATTACTTTCTGCCAGGGAGGAAGACAACTTGGGAGACTTCGGCCGTAGAATTGTAAGGAGATGTGACTCATTGCCTGCTGCCTGGCCACTAGAAAATGGCATGAAGTTGCAGTGTTCCTTGGACACAGATGGTGAAGCTATAGCAACAGCTGCGTCATCCTTATGTATTTTATTTATTACAGGTGAATTTATACAGCTTTTACCTGAAGAGCAAACAAAAGACTAACAATAAATGCTGCACTGCATTAATACTAAGTAAAGTGACTGAACAATTAAGTGATTACTGATTTTATAATTTCTTTTCTTTCATTTATCTACTTATTTATTTATTTTTGATTTTCATGACAGGGTTCCCAGATCCTATAGACCAGGCCTTTGCCTCCAAAGTGCTGTAATTAAAATTGTGTGCCACCATACCTGGCTGATTTTATGTTTTCTGACTGTCCACTTCAATTTCCATAAACATGAAAAGTCATCAGTATCATTACAATGAGATCGTGGACTTCTTTTCTATTTTCTATGTATGACTGTTATGCAGGCATGTATGAGTTTTTTGCTGGCAAGAATGTAAATGCACTAAATGTGTGTGCCTAGTGACCATGGAGTCCAGAAGAGTGTCAGGTCACTTGGAATATGAGTTATAGATGGTTGTGAGCTGCCCTGTGGGTATTGGAAACAAAGCTCAGGTCCTCTGTAAGAACAACAAATGCTTTTAAATGTGGAGCCATCTCTTCAAGTCCAAATTAGTACTTTCAAAAAGAAAAGAAAAAAAATTGACAAGACAATCAAAGATTAAAAGTATGTTGTAATTCAAATTATTATCAATATATAGGTTATTAAAATATTTAAAAAAGGATAAACAACTCAAAATCTATGAAGCAATAAAAACTTTTCCAATACAAGAAACAATGAATTCAGAGAAGGTCTATAAATGGCACATATAAAGCCCAAGGCATCCAATAAAAGGTCTTTGCTACATTAATTCTTTATGGTATAATGAAAAAAATGTAGAACACCATTGGACTTAGGCAGATGTGATTCTTTTAACTATCAAATGGTTTGGAGACAATGATTTGAAATAAAGTTTTCTTGTATGAGATATGATAAAGCATTTCCCAGATACACAAAATCTTCATCATTTCTACCTATCACATGCTAGCTCTGACAACTGAAACCAAATCTTCTACTTAAGTAGTCTTCCAGGTCTCAAAACTAATAGATCAAAATATAAAGAACTAGATAGAAATAAGAAAATTAGGCACACTTAGTTAAAACTCTACCCTGAAGTCATAACCAAATTAATGAAACAGTGATAAAATCCATGGTGAAGTACTATAAGGAAATAGTTATGTATACTACATAATTGTGTCATTTGCATTAACTGCAGTTCCCATTCTACCTTCTCAACTCTTTTACCTACCAACCCACTGTTCACAACTCTGTTTAGAAATTAACACCAAAGCACAGGGTCTTTTAAGTTTCTATCTCTATAGGCCTGTCAGAACAGGAGAGAAACTCAAAGTGATTCCACTGAAATCATGAACAAGACAAGGCTGTCCACTCTTTCATAGGTACTCAATATAGTACTCAAAGGTCTAGCTAGAGCATTAAGACTACAAAAGGAGATCAAGAGGATAACAAATTGGAAAAGAAAAAGTCAAACTTTTACTATTTGCTGATGATAATATATTTAAGTGACACCAAAAATTCTATCAGCGAACTCCTACAACTGATAAACACCTTCAGCAATGTAGCAGGATACAAGATTAATTCAAAAACAAATCAGTACCCTTCCTATATACAGATGATAAATGGGCTGAGAGAGAAATCAGAGAAACATCACCCTTCACAATAGACACAAACAGCAAAATAAAATAAATAAAAAATAATAATCTTGAGGTAACTCTAAACAAACAAGTGAGAGACCTGTTTGACAAAAACTTTAAATCTTTTAAGAAAGAAATAGAAAAAGACATCAGAATATGGAAAGATCTCCCATGTTCTTGGATAGGTAGAATTAACATAGTTAAAATGGCAATCTTACCAAAAGCAATCTACAGATTCAAAGCAATGCCCATTAAAATCCCAGCAAAGTTTTCACAGACCTCAAAAAAACCAATATCCTACTTCATATGTTAAAACAAAAACAAAAATAAAAAAATCCAGTATAGCCAAAACAATCCTGTACAATAAAGGAACTTCTGGAGGCATTACCATCTCTGACTTCAAACTCTACTATACAGCTACAATCATGAAAACATCTTGGTATTGACATAAAAACAGGCAAGAAGACCAATGAAGTCAAATCGAGGAACCGATATCAATTCACACACCAAAAATACCTGATTTGACAAAGAAACTAAAACTTTAAATAAAAAAAAGAAGAAAGCATCTTCAACAAATGGTGCTGGTATAACTGGATATCAACATGTAGAAGAATGCAAATTGGTCCAAAATGATCACATGCACAAAACAAGTCCAAATGGATCAAAGACCTCAACATAAAACTCACCACACTGAACCTCACAGAGAATAAAGTGGAAAGTGCCCTTGAACACACTGGCACAAAAGACAACTTCCTAAATAAAACTCTAGTAGCACAGACACTGAGAGCAACAATGAATAAATGGGACCTCCTGAAACTGAGAAGCTCCTGTAAAGAAAAGGACATGGTGAACAAGAAAAATGGCAGCCTACAGAGTGGGAAAAGAGCTTCAACAACCCCACATCTGATAGAGGACTGATATCCAAATGCATAAAGAATGCAAGAAACTAGACATGAAAAGAACAAATATTCCAATAAAAAAATGGGGTACAGATGTAAACAGAGAACTTTCAACAGAGGAATCTCAAATGGCCAAAATACACTGAAGAAAATGCTAAAAACATCCTCAGTCATCACGGGCATGCAAATCAAAACAGTTCTGAGATACCATCTTACACCTGTCAGAATGGTCAAGATCAAAAACACTGATGACAACATAGGCTGATGGGAATGTAAACTTGTAAAGCCACTTTGGAAATAAATATGGCTGTTTCTCAGAAAATTAGAAATCATTCTACCTCAAAGCCCAGCAATATCACTATTGGACATATACCCAAAGGATGCTCTGTCATACCAGAAAGACATTTGCTCAAATATTTTCATAGCAGCATTATTTTTAATAGCCAGAACCTGGACACAACCCAGATGCCTCTCAACCAAAGAATGGATAAAGAAAATGTAGTACATTAACACAATGGAGTACTACTCAGTAGTAAAAAATAATGACATCTTGAAATTTGCTGGCAAATGGATAGAACTAGAAAAACCATCCTGAGTGAGGTAACCCAGACCGGAAAGATATCATATGTACTCACTCATAAGTGACTTTTAAGCATAAAGAATAACTAACTATCCTACAGTTCACAACCCCAGAGAACCTAAAGAAATCTCCAAAAAAGACATACATGAATCCACCTAGGAAGAAATGAAGGACAAGATCTCCTGAGTAAAATGGGAGCGTGGGGACAGGGGGAGGAAAGGAAGAGGGAGGGGAGGAAGGCAGAGGAGTGGGGAAATGGCTCAATTAAATACAAAAAATGAAATAAAATTAAAGTAAAGGTAATAAAGCTAAAGAAGAAACTAAGGAACAATTGTTTTAAATGTGACGCACAGAGGTTTTTATGTCATCCTAAGTAGAATACTACAAAGATGGTATAAACATGATTTGTACTGTTTTTTAAAACTACAATATGGAGATGTGAATGAGAATTCCTAAAAATAATGTGTCTACTGAAGGCTGACTGATTAAAACTTCAAAGAGAGGTTGGAATGTTACAGTTCCAGAGTTTAATTTATCTAATTGTTGGCCTACTAAAAAGCCATTCCTTACTACCCACACCCCACGTCAGACTTCAAACTTGGCTCCAGAATAAGTAATCTCATTCCTTTTCATGTGAGAGCTGTACTTTTGCATTTACAGAGATATGAAAGCAGATGGGCAGGGTAGAGTGCTGCCTGAGGCTCCTGTAGGTGGGCAGGGATAACAGGAAGCGTTGGATTTGATGAGTACCAGGACTGAAGGAATACAGGAAGACTATAGGATAGAAAACTGGAATTACCAAGTAACTCAATGATTAAGGGAACAAAAATGTTACAATAGTTATTAAATAAATAAACCATTAGTAGTTTCATAAAAATATTCAGAAACTGAGTAATAACAAAAATAGTTGGACTTTATTTATTTTATGTATGGGGGTGCTTGCTTGCATTTATGGATCATTTATGTGCTCACAGCCCACAGAGGTCAGAAGTGATCCAATCCTCTGGAACAAGAATTACCTATGAATGGCTGTGAGTCACCACGTGGGCACTATGAAAGCAACCTGAGTACTCTACAAGCTCCTAAGTGGTTCAGCCCTGAGACCATAAGCAAACAACAATAAAAACAGACTCATCAGGTTGTTTTAACATATTTGCTCCTAGATGTGCATGTTTATGTGTATGAAACAATAACAATAAAAGCAAAAGACTATCAACTTGAGGGGCATGGAGAGTTTGGAGGAGGAGATAGAGGAAGCAAAAGGAAGAGGCAGTGATGTAATTAAGCTTTAATTTAAATGTATTTAAAATGGGGGGGCACTGGAGAAATGGCTGGGTGGTAAAGAACCCTAGCTATTCTTCCAAAGTACCCAGGTTCAATTTGCAACATATTGGCTCACAACTGTCTATAGCTCCAGTACCAGTGGATCACTCAGACATATACATATAGGCAAAAGCCCATATATATAAAGTAAAATAAAAATATTTAAGAAGATAATTGGGTCATAAAACAAGCTCAGGATTTCAAGGAATATGCTTTCCTAGGCATTCTGGGAATCAACTGCCTTGCAGCCAGAGATTATAAAACTAGGCAATTTGACTTATCTCTCATTTTCCAGATTAAACAATCAAATAAACAAAAACCAGTTTATTTGAAAAAAGCAGGCCCTCTAACCTACTCTCCACTGCAAAAACTGATTCCCAGACCCAGCATGGTACAGCCTATATCTTCAGATACTAAGCAGTGTTAGAAGTACTAAATTCTCAGACAAATAAAAGTTTGCTCTTACCTTTCTGAGGTCAAATTGGGTCGATTCTTTCATTTTCCTCCACTGACTTACCATCTTCACCATTGCACCATCACTTAACCCCTTTACTTATTTCTAGATTTATTTATTTTACATTTTTGAGTCCTTTGCCAGTATGTATCTCTCTTCTTTTATATAAAATGTGTTGATATAACGAAAGAGCTAATGGTGTTATAAATTAAGTTGACTTTATATGTTTCCCCCTTTTTAAAAAGACTTATTCTTTATTTTCTTCTTAAAATTAGCAAGAAATCTGAACAGAATAATCTATGACTTCCTCTTTTTTTCTTGTAAATTTTAAGTTGAATTTTAAAATTTTATAAATCTTAGTTTTTTATTAAACCTCATGTATACTACCGGATGTTAAGTTCAAAATCCTATTGCAGATAAAAACTGTATCCCTTACTGCATTGCATTCACTTGTCCTCATAGGTGAATTATCTTGTCAATTTATTTAGTTAATGAAAAAGCTAGATGGTTTAGTTAGATATCTTAGTGGGCACAGTTTTAAGGCATCAGATTATTAATTACCATAGTCACAAGTAAAAAATAATCATACATTTACTTACCTGAGATATTGGTGTCATTCAATAACTTTTGATCTGCTAGTATCCTGGCATCAGAAGCTTCTCCCTCTGAAGGTGCTTCTGTGTCACCCTGCTTGGATGGTTTTTCTGGCTTTTCAGTGACTTTTAGGTGCCCTGGACATATGGCAGGGTTTGAGACCTCCTCCCCTTTAGATTCAACAAAATCATCATCCTCCTCAGATTTAGGCCTTTTAGAAAGCAACTTATTACCCTGGAGGCTATTAACAAAAGAAATGTGGTCAGAGCAAAACTTCAAAATAGATATGAAACACGTATCAATGCAAATGATACTGTTAGGTGCTTATATCAAGAAAAATTTAGTTATTTAATATAATTTTTACACATAATAAAGTCTGAGTTTGAAACCATAATTGTTCTAAACTGACTTACTAAAAACTAAATTTTCATATTAAGAATCCCTAATGAGATAACACTGTAAAGTCATATAAGGCAGAAAAATGAGCTAAACAGAATAAAACAGAACACACGCATATTAACAATTGGGTGCTGTCAATGGCAATAACAACACTGAGGCCATAAACAATATTTGCATATCACACTGTATACATGTAAACCAATGCAACTGGCATGCCTCAGAGATTGTGAGGGAGTTTTATATTTGTGTATGCTGAAAGATGGTCTTACTGAAGGGCTATCATTTGAAGTCAGTGACTAAGAAAAACAAAATACACTCCTAAACATTAGTACTTGTATGAAAAGAGAAACATGTTCTGATTAAACACTGGCAGTCTCTGTATCAAATGTATGTACTCCATCAAGTTGAAAAGCCTGGTGACTTTAACAGCTATGTCAGCTTATTCACTTGACTACAAGTGCTACTTTGCACGTTTCTCAAGATTTCAGACTGCTATGCTTACTGAACACCTCAGAGGTGCTGACTCCCTAATTACAACATCTCAAACTTGGAAAGTATTAACAGTAAGTTATTCATTTTACTGAGATAACTTATACATAAAATAAATATTAAATTTTGAGCAAAATATTTAAATTATAGCGTTATTACAGCAAAAACAAAGGTGTCACAGGTCTAACTGTAAGAGATCAATTTGTAGGTATTAAAAATTATGCTAAAGAAAATAATTATATGAAAAGCACTCATATACATGGTTACTCAGTTGTTAACATAGAACAGGATAATTTTGAAAGAGGTGTATAATATTTTTATATTATATATAGTATACATAAATATAAAGGAATATATACAATATATTAAGATGGAGTCTCTAGATAGTAAGGTTAAGAATGAATTGGATTCCTTCGATATTTTTTCCTGGCTTTAGAAAATTAACAGATTTCAACTATTATTTTTATGAATTGAAAGAATAATACAAAATAGTATAAAGAAAACCTAAACAAAAATTTTCAAATTTAAGAGTTAATATGCAACCTAAGAATCTGAGCCATAAGACACACAGCCTATTCAAAGGATTTTTAACAAAGTCCTAGTCACAAAAGTGGATTAGATGTAAGGTTCAAAAAGACCACCAAGGTACAGAAATAGCTTTGAAAGAAAAACAAAAAGAATAAAATCACAGCATAAGCATCAAGATGAGGAAAGAAGTATTTCAGCTAATGAAAGAAATCATAAATAAAAATTTTAAACAATGGTAGCATATAGGAGTTATTTAAAATATGGTAAATAAGGTAAAGAACAAATACATATTTAAAATAAATTTATGGAAGAATTCCAAAAAGTTCTATGTGTTCTACTCCTTATGTACATTGATTTCAGGAATAATCTGTATAAGTGACTACCTGTTCCTAAATTCTACTACACCAATTCAAAAACTAAACATACATTACCTCAAAATGTCAATAATATAATAAAAATATGAATAGCAGAGACAAAAATAAACCAACAGTCCTGGAGATCATTTTGTTCCATGATCCATTTCAACAAACTCCATACTACAAGCAGGATGTGGTAGGATCCTTACCTCCTGGAGGCTTTTTTTAATTTTCTCCTCCTCTGTAGCCATATTTTTACTTCAGGGGTAGACTCTGGAGTAGGCTTTGTATGATCAATAGTATAAATATCCTTTCCTTGTTTCCAAATTTGATATCTGTCAGGCTGAAATTTTTTTACAAATATATCCATTGATATTTTCACCATGTCATTCCGGCAAGTGCACTGAAACACAAGAAACAGTTGCAATAAAATCAACAATGAGAGAAATATTTTGCTAACTACATAACATACCATGCCCGTGATTGAACATGAATACTTAATTAAAATATAAATGAGGAAATTTTACATCTTAAAAAAAAACTCAGAACAGAGTTTTTTTTTAATGAGAAAATAGTTTAAAATACTTTGTACATTTATATGAACTGTGTACCAAGAAAAAAATACAGAGAAGCATGAGTGTCCATCAAAGGAACAGTTAGTTACCCTAACACCACAGATATCCATCAAAACTCTGGAGTACAGCACGTAGTGTTGGTATGAAAGGATTACTATCACGGATATGCATCAAAATTCCAAAGTAGTAATGCTATTCGGAATGTTTGTGCTAGTTTAGGCATGTTCTGAACATCACTAAAAGTTTTACCTTAATTAAAATTTTGGTGCATACAGAGGGGCTATTGGTAGGTTAGGCCTAATGAATGGATTTTAACTCACTGGATGAATGAAATAGTTCTTATGATATTTCTTTGGTAAATAGTTTGATAAATATGTGAACCTTTGAGATTTCTCTTATGTATTCTTATGGAAAGCCTGATATAAAAGAAGCAAACCAGGCCCCAACTATCTTTTAGCTCTGCCCTTGTAAGGTGTTACTACATGTACAAACAGAGTGCTATTCTTACTAGAGGCCCAAACAAACAGGGCTGGCCCATGTTTTTCTCTTTGAACATCTAAAGCACTGAGCTCATTGCAGATATTTGTATTAAGGCATTATATTGCAGTTAAGTAAAGTTGTCATACAAATCTGGAATATCAATGAATGTGTGATTTGAATAATTTAAGCAGTTAGTCATTGGTGACATGTCTGGGTGGTTGAGAGCAGCTAGTAAGCCTGACAACCTGAGTTCTATCTCGAGAGATAGATGAGAAAGAAAACACTCTAATCACATGACAAGAAGAGAACTGACTCTACAAGTTGTACTCTGAACACCATTTGCATATGATAGTATACATATGCCAATATACACATACGTGCATGCACACACAACACTATAAATAAATGTAAAAAGGAAGCATTTACTTGCATTTGTTTTTATTAATAAAATATTGTAGCTAGAAAGATGATTAACTAGTTAAAAGCTCTTCTTCTTGCAAGAGGGTCCAGTTTGATTCACAGCAAACAAGTGGTAGCTTACAAACATCCCTAACTCGAGTTACAGGGGATCTGACACCCTCTTATGATCTCTGGAGACACTAGGCATACAGGTGGTACACAGACAGATGTTAAGAAAATGCACTCATACACATAAAATAAAATAAATGCTTGCAAAGTAACTCAAAATTTTAAATAAAATCTCTTCTACATTATACCAAAGATAACGTTAAACAACCAACCACACCTTGTAGCGAAAGGTAAAGGGTTAATAGAAATAAGAAATTTAAATGAACCAGACAGTGGTGGCACATGCCATTAATTCCAGCACTCTCTTATCATAACTAAAGAAAACTATAACTACAACTATAAATTCTTCAACTCCATCAAAGACTCCAGAAGGATATAAAACTATCTAAGTAAAAAATAAGTTCATTGTAAGCAACTTCCAAAATTCTAGAATTAACAGAAACTTTTCACTGCCTAGACAGCCAACCAAAGTTCTTCTGTATCATTGGGGCATCCATCTTCAGCCTAATGGCCCATAGTATCCAGCAGACTTTTCCATGAAGCAGGAAATTTCAAAGACAGTTCTGCCTATATTGGCAGTTTGTCCAAAACATTTTATCTGCATCCTGCAGAATGTCTAACAGACTCTTTCATGAAGCAGGAACCCTGAAGGATCATCTCACCTTTAGGCAAGTACAGCTGTCATTTCTCTGCAGGTCCTGAATGTTCAGGCAAGAGCAGTTTCTTGCCCAAATGGCTAACCAACTCCATAATGAGCCTCTTCAATGCCCATCTTCTTCTTGAAGTAATTGGTGCTTCTAGGAGTGATGTTTCTCACTAGCATGAACAGTCTTAAGCTCTTAAAATATTTTAAATGCCATATTCTGTAGTCTTTGAAAGGTTTGAAGAATGCCTATCCATCTGAAATACTTCTCTATACATCTAGAAAACCTAACTAGACTAACCTAAGCTAGACTACAAGCTTGACTATTATAGATAATTATCTATTAACCTATATTTCTTAATTATACATTAACTTTTAAATGAGCTGCACAAACACAATACGTTAATCAAAATCAGAAATATACATATAACAGAATTGATTTCAAATTTGCATCAATAAACCAAGATCCATGCCATGCAAATCTCTAAAGCATATCCCCCTTTAAATGTAAACAAACATTTATAAACAATATTTGGGAATATGGGCATAGTTCTATCCAAACTGCTTCCTGCTGTTTATTGGATGAAGTAATTTTTTGAGAGGTGTTCAAGGTAACCTTTCAGGGGAACTTGGTCCATCAAACCACATTAGTCTGGAAGCAATCCACAGGTCCTTATCCTCTGTTGAAATCAAAGAACCTCTTTTCCAAAGCAACATATTCTTAGACCCATGTTTTGAATTCAAGATACCTTTGAAATGTATATGTCTCAAAAAATATATATATGCTTAGCTTAGCAGGTCACAGAATCAAATATCTCTCTGCAGTCCAAAAATTCAAAGATAATACAATAATATACATAATTCAGACTCTCTGTGGATTTTCCATCTTTATGTGGCTCATTTTTACTCTATTACTTTTTCTACACATTTAATATTTATTCTATTATCTTTACTCCTTTAATCTATGACTGTCTGTACTCTGTCTCTTTAGAGACTTTGTTTTATTTTTTAAAAAACCATTTACTTCTTTTTATAACTCTTTGTACTCTTTTTCTGCTTCTCCCAAGCCTATGTACATTTATCCAACACTGTGACCCATTTAGAGGTCTTTTTATGTTTGAATCTGTCATATTGTGTATCTGTAATTCTTTACTGTCAAAGAGCCCTTCTTAAAAATGCAAAGTACTTCTTAAAAACTTAAGCTGGGGCCTTACTAGGGCATATACAGTACTACCTGCGCCATTCTGTTGACAGAGGATTCTGTCCAAACCAGTCCTGCAGTCATTCAGTCCCAAAGAAACACAGAGGTCTACATTAATTGTAAATTTGGTGTGGGAAGTCCTTCTGTCTATGTGTTGCTTATATTGGTTAATGAATAAAGAAATTGCCTTGACCTGTTGATAGGGTAGAACTTAGGTAGGTGGGGAAAACTGGACTGAATGCTGGGAGAAGGAAGGTGTAGAGAGGCACCATGGAGCTTTGTCAACACCTACTAGAGTTATTTTCATTAAAAATAGATAATTTCCAACACTTAGTAAAGAAAAAAAGAGTTATATAAAAAAGCTTCTGAGAAATTAGCTATTTTCTAAGATTTGGCATCCAACAGTAACAGGTCAAAGATGAAAGGTAGGAATCATGTTAAAGTTATTTAGTAGAAGTAGGCTAAAAGAAATTAACCTTCACTGATCAGAAACAGACTAGCTCCTGAATCATAAGTAAAAAAAAAAAAATCAGGTGTTTTTATGTAATTAAATAGAAAAAATTATATTCTTAGCTTTCAAATAATCAAAACCCTCGGGCTCCAATGCCTTGTAAAGCTTTTCCTATTTTACAAACATCCAAATACTTCTCTGATATGACCTATGAATAAGTGAAAAAGTATTATAAGAAACAATAATATGGAAAAACAGAATGTCAAGAAATACACAAATTAGGACTGGAGAGAGAAATCTTAGCACTTACCTAGAGATAACATTCTTTTCATAAACTGAAGCTTTATGAACCATCTCCCCAACTCTTAAATATACTTTAAAATACATTTAAACCCTAGGGTTTATAGTAAAAGACATGAAGAGAATGAGTTGCAATTTCTCCTAAAAGAATAGCAATTTTTTGTCTTTAAACTAGTTTAAAAACTAAACTGCTTTTTAAATTTTTTAAATGAGTATGACCATCTATATCTTTAGCTGGGGATTGTTCTCTGTCCCGCCTGGTTCCACTGGACCGGTTTCTCTCTCACCTGCTGGTACCCACAGTTGTTTATACAATAATCATTTGGAGGCTTAGTATTAATTATAATTGTTTGGCTGATGGCTCATACTTCTTGCTGGCTACTTCTACATAAAAATTAACCCATTTCTCTCTTTCAGAGTTCATCTCTCTGTTTCGTGAAAATGTGACCAGCCACCAAATGCTCCTTTAGCCATGCCTTCTCTCCACTTCAGTGAGCCTAAAATAATCCCTTCTTTAAGTTGCTTTCACCAAGTATTTTGTTACAGAAAGGAATAAAGAATGTATATATAAAATTGGTACCCATGTAGGTCCATTGTGATCAACCAGAGCATGTGGTTTGTAGGCATTTGTTACTGGTCTGGGGGAAGAATATGGAAGAGATTGTAACTGTGGGATAGATAAACCCTAGAATGTTATCAACCAAGTATAATGGGCAATTATTGTGGAAATTTGGAAGGCCAGAATATTAATTAATACATATTCAGAAAACAGGAGCTCAACTCATGAGATTTCAGGGGAACACATGGGTCTATCAGGAACTTGACTATAACAGAAAACATGCTGGATTGTTTGGATCACATCCTGAGGAACCTGAATGAGGTTAATTAGCAGTAATAGACTAATTTCCAGCAGGATACCAGTCAGATTAGATTATTGATGCTCTGATATGTCTACAAGAAGGTGAGAGGAAAAAAATACCTGCTGAACAGGAAGATTTGAAAAATGTTCCATTTTGCTAGGAAATTAATGAGTTTAAAGTTCTAGATCAGAAAGTTGAGTGCAGGCTAAAGAGAAAGCCGACTTCTTTGTTTTCCATGTGATAGTTTTATTACAGTGCTAACACACAGGACTTCACATAGCACCTTAGGCTTCTAATCTGAGTTTTGGTAACTGGTTTAAAAGTGTTACTGGAGCTTTTTTTCCTTCCACATATCAGTTTTCAAGAAAAAGTACTCAGTGGTAACTAAGCAATGCTAATTTTATTAAACAGTTTATCCTTAATAACCCAAGATACCAATTCAAGAACGGCTTCTATGGTAGTTTTACAGCTACATCTAGTTGCTTTAGCAAGCTTGTCTTCTGACTTCTGATCTTGTGTTTCTAAACCCAACATGAAACTCCCTTGTCCCAGCTGGGCTTCCAACTGCTCTAACTTTTCAGACAAATGAAACACCTGGCCAGTGGCATACTATGCATTAGTAAACAAGCTAAAAGAACTCAGGATATTCACCAGTATTTATTCCACAGAGCTCAAGTAGTTGACAATCCAAAGAGAATTTGAAATGAGATTTCTCAAGGCATAGTATTATTTGCAGTACAAGCCAAAATCTTCTATTTTATTAAGTGGGATAGTCTGGTAGTCAGAAGGTCCTTCATCAGGAGGTTTGTAGTCCTTTGGATATGACCTAAAGGTGCCAAGATTCACTTTTCCAACAGATACTGTTCTGGTTGGGTCAATCACCACCGTTTCAAATGGTTCCCGGAATTGTTGGTTAAGTATGTGTGTACTAATAACAACTGCAGATACCAGCATTTTCAAGGCAGTCAACCTGTTTGGCATTTTCTATGTGGGCAGTCATATACACTTATGCAGCAGCCTGAGCATTTACTTGGGTTTGCTTGCCCTCTACAAGCAAAGCAAAGCTGTCTGCCATCCACTTTCCCAAGCATTAAATCCATCACTTCCAAGTTGCCTCCTCATTTGGCCAGAGTCACCATTTTCAGTAGAGCCAATGCTGAGATTATGCAGTATTTAAAGTATCCTTTAAATACTCAGTCCATGGTTTTGTCGCCAGGATTTCTTTCTGTTGTTTTTGTCATATTTGTAGATTTAGTCGACATGTACTTTCTGCATATTGTTGGTCAATTCCCAGGTTTTCTGAACCATACCACTCCCGGAATCCGCCATGGCAGAGGTACTGGAGAAGTTGTTGCCTCCACCACCAAGATGCAACTTAACTTCCCTGGACCTCCACATGCAGGTTTTGCCCCTTCCCCACCACGAGTGCACACGCACTAGTCTCTCAAGGCAGCCATGACATTAGAGAAGGCCTACTTCTTAAGAGTATATTCTGCTCTCTAAAAGATCCCAGTTCAATTTTTACCACTCATTTCAGGCAGTTAACAACTGCCTGAAATTCCAATTTCAGGAGATCTAACACCTTCCTTCTGGCTCATAGGATACCCGAATGCTTGGTGCCAACATGCACACATGCTTGTGCAAAAACATAAAAAGCATGTTTAAAGAATGAATAAATAAGCTGGGTAGTGATGGCACACACCTTTAATCCCAGTACTCAGGAGGCAAAGAAAGGTGAACATCTATAAGCTCCAGGCCAGCCTGGACTGCAGAGCAAGCTCCACAACAGCCTAGGTTACACAGAGAAACCCTTTCTTGGGAAGGAGGGGTTGGGAAAGCAGGAACTATCAATGAGAAACTCTGCACTGTGTAATAGTAATAATAGCAAAGGTTTTCTGAGGATAAGACGTCACTCAGCTAGGCTTCTATCGTGTGAAAATACAAGTTCACTTGGAAAGAGAGTGCCTAAACTGAAAATGAGAATGAAGGAGTTCCTGATCTAATACAATCTCCTTGAACACTGTTTTGCAACGAACATCATCCAAAGGCCTAATGCAACTGTGTACCAAAGAAGACTATAGTACCAGATGGCAGAATAACCACTGTTCTTGTGGTACTGATCATACGGGTCTGAAAACCACCAGGTGTGAGGAGATCAGGAAGGTTTATGACTAGGTCACAAAAAGTCACTGAGGCATAGCAATATGTAGCTGGGTCAGATTTTCGCCCTGCAAGGAAGGACTAACCAAGCATAAGGGTGTAAGAAAAACAAAACAAACAACTTACGTTGCAATAGTGTCTCCAGGAAATTAGCAATGCCAAGACCATGGGATAATTTTTTCAAAATAATTTATTAGTGGCTTGACATCTCTATTCTAAAGCTATCCTTAACTTTTTTATTCTGATAAAGAGAACCAGATTGATTTTTTTTTTCTAACTTGGTTTGCAGGATTTATGTACAAAGAAAAAAAATAAAACAACATACTGAAAGTTAAACACAGAGGAAACTCTTACTTAGCATTTTGGAATACCAGTCTCCTAAACGTATGTGTGTTATTGATTTTACTTTATTATGCAAAATACCTTAGGCTAAGTTGACAAAAGAAAAACAGATAGTCACTAGGGGGAAGCCTACATTTACAGAGAATAAAAAACATGAGCATATCTATAATAGCATCTGAAGTCAAAGAAAACGAATGAAACATAGACATTAGCAATTCACAGAAAGAAAAGAAACATTAAAACTGAGGGAAAACTATATAGTTATCTTCTCTGAATTGATACATTCCTTTGGAGGGTGGGGGAAGCAAACAGGGAAGCTAATAAAAAGAAGCAATCCAATTTATAAGGCTCAGCAAAGTGGCACAAGGCTCACCCCAAGGTTACCAAAGCATTAACTGATTGTTAGGGAGAAAAAAATGTTTCTACAGTCTCAGTTACCCCCAAGTTAGACAAGAATCTGAAAGGATGAAGCCTTCATTAGTGAATTGTCTCCCTGATGCTGGGATAAGTTGGGTGACACAGCTACCTTTGAGTGGCACATACAACTGTAGATTCAGTGATCTGAAGAAAATCACTGGTTCACTAAGCTGGTCGGGGGTGAACTGATTTATATGGTCTGTCCTGGTACCAGGTAGGGTGTCATACCTATAACCTCAACACTCAAGAGGTAAAGGCCTAGGTAGAAAACTCAGGCCTGAGATCACGAGCTCAAGGTTATTCTCAACTACATAGGTAGTTCAAGAGCAGCCTGGAATATATGAGACTTTGGCTCAGAATAAATAAATGAATACTTAATCAAATAAAAATTAGTACAGGTCATTTCATAGATCACACATTTCTAACTATTCATTGAATACATTCTCAGGTCAGGAAGACAAACCCAATTCAGAGAATGAGGGCAAATTCCTACAGATACATGAGCATACGATTCCTTTATGTAGAGCTCTGTCAGAAATTTTAAGGAAAAATAATTGGTGTGTTAGAAATCCCAACATTAATCTTGTTGAAGCTTGGACAGCAAATCTTTATTAATCAAATCTTACCCACTCTTATTTAGCAAAGATCTTCTGTAGTTCAATCCTGGCTCTTATTACTTACATTATATATGAATGACCAATGTTCATTCTAATTCTCAAAGAATTAAATTACAATATGTCAACATGATTTATTAAGACTAAAGGACACTAGAATCATGAGGCACTTATGATGATAGTTGAATGCAATAAGCAGGCCCATGTAAAGGAGACCTGAAGTATCTTTATAAGCTACTGAGAAAGAGGAAGGTGAAACAGTGGGGGAACTAGCGAGAACGTGCTTGCTTTAAAAGAGTTATCCCTTCCTTTACCTATCGTAATGTCAAGGCTGTTTTCAGTTTTTGCATCATGCTATTCCATGAATATTTTAATCTAGTATGCATTTAGTAATAGTATTATATATTAGTTTCTAACAACACAGATTAGAAAAGTAATACTTTAAATATAACATTATGTCAGAAGTGGCAGAGATAAAACCATTCTGAGAGTCACCAGGGAAAACAGAAGCAGAGACAGCATTCACTTTCAGAAAAGAAGACAAAATGAAAAATGGATTTCAGGTAACAAAATTAAAATCAAATAAAAAAATAAATCAAGCTTTTGTATCCACAGATAAAAATGCTAGCCACACAGACCTGAACACCTGAGTATGTTCCCAAAACCCATTGTGAAAAGAGCGAACCTATTTACAAAAGTTATTCTGATATCTACACACATGATTACACTGCAAACACACAAATATAAAGACATAAATATGCCTACATACACATACATAAACATATACATGTAGATCATATACAGCATACATGAACAAGCAAATACATATACTCACATATACACACACAAACACAGATGTTACACACACACTCATAGATACACTCAAACCCACACTATATTTTAATAATTAAAATATACATCTGCTTTTTAACTATGTTTAAATGAATATTGTTTTTTTAAATCCTGAATTGCATGTTTGCTTTTACTGTTATGTACTAAATGCTTATTATCTGTTTATATTCAAGAATCTGTATTAGACTCTGTAGATTACATCAGTGACTATACTGATTAAATATTAAAATATCTCATTATTTTTATTTTCAAACTGATGATTCCACAGTAGTGTGTATCACACAGTGTCTCATTATGAACATTAGTCTTCTTAGTCCTTTAGAACTAGTGAGCCCCCTCATAGTTCTTTTTCTAATCTGAGAAAGTCTTGGAGGATATTATTGATCTTTCTTTGTTATGCTGAATAGATGATTCTCAGTTATGTAAAAAAATATTTATACTATCATTTATTTCCTGTAGATTTTATTAAATGAAAATTTCATTGGCTACTTACCAAATGTTTGCATCATCAAATTGAACTGTTATCTTTTGTGAATTGGCTATAATTTATTTATAGATCTCTCCCAATCTGCTCAAGCCTTTGATCCTTAGGTGTGGAGCACTGTATGAAAACAGCATATATAGATACAGACAATAAAATAAAACAATGTATGTGGGAGCTACAAGGTAGCTACAAGGTAAGAAATGGCAGTGCATGCAGTCCTGTCGCAGCCCTCATTTTCCCATAGACCATGAAGCTTAAGTTTTGAAGGGCTTCAGTACAAAGGCTAACTGGAAATTTGTGCCTCGTTTGTGGAAAAGTTTCTGCGTGACAGAATATGACACCAGCTTTAAAGTAAGGTGTTATCTGACAGCACTGGCTTGATTCTCCTGAGGCCTTCTTTTTTTTTTTTTTCCTCAATTTCTAAAATAGGAAAAGTGAGGAGCCTGGCTGGGTACATGAAGTAGGTTTAGTAATAAAATGGGAATACTTCACTTAGCCTGCATAGGTTTAAATGCCGACATTATCTTTGAACTCAGTAAACTACATTCTCTATCTTTGTACATAACTGTATCAGTTACTTAGTTACTCAATATGAACTTAAGCTACAACTGCACAACACAAAATATGCAATACTTTAAGAAATATAGAACTTGAAGCCGTTGATGTAGTTTAATAGTAGCAGACCTTTCATCTCTCGTCTAGTATGACTAAGGTCATGGATTTGAGCCCACACAAGCAAAAAGGGAAGGGAGAGGAGAATTCAATGAAAATGTAAGACAGTCCCAGATTTTCTTTCCTTTGCATAAAAAAAACAGCAAGTAAATATTATTGGACTAATGCTTTATGACACAGTGTAAAGTGCAAATGGTACACACCTGTAAAATCCAGTTACCATAGGTCTGATGCAGGAGAATAGCTTGAACCCAAGGGTTCTGGATTGTAGTGCATAACGTTAAACAGGTGCCACACTATGTTCAGTATCAGCACTAGTGCTGGCTAATCTTAAGTCAACTTGACAGAGTTATCTGAAATGAGGGAACCTTAATTGAGAAGATGCAGCCACAAGATCCAGCTGTAAGGCATTTTCTTTATTAGTGACTGATGGTAGAGGGCCCAGATTACTATGGGTGGTTACATCTCTTGGCTGGTGGTCTTAGGTTTTATAAAAAAGCACCCCGAGCAAGCCAGTAAGCAGCACTCCTACATAGCCTCTGCATCAGCTCCTGCATCCAGATTCTGTCTCTATGTGAGTTCCTGCACTTGTTGTTTTTGATAATGAACTGTTACATAGAACTGTAAGCACTCCTCAAGAAGTTGCTTTGATCATGGTGTTTCATCACAGCAATAGTAACCCTAACTAATAGAACATGGTTAAATCTCCCAGAAGCAGAAAATTACCAAGATGCCTAAGGAGATTTGAACTGTACCAGCTAGCAAGGAAATGGAACAAATAAAAGAAAACTTAGCAATTTGCTTTAAAAAATGATCTCGGAGTTTTCTGTCCAAAACTGAAGACTTCATTGGAAGACTGCTAATTAACTAAATTTTTCTGCTTCATTTAAAAAAAAAAACTGACAGAAATGTAAAATAGAATGAATCCATACCCTGGTGCTTACATCCTAGACAATTTCTTATTCAAAATCAATTGCAGTCTGTATTTCAATATTTAAGTCTCTGACATATTATATATGACATATAAAATTACTGCGAATCAAATCAAATCAAAACATCATTAACAAGTCATAGCAAGTCTCTCACTCTACACACTGTAAAAAGCACTCAATTTCTGAGGATGTAGGTAAGACATAACTGTCCCCAAAACAATCAGTACAGTAAATAACTCTTTCTCTTTAAGGAGATCACAATACTTACAGCTGGTACATCACAAAAACAAAATACTTTCACAAATAACTTTGAACACTCAATCTCAAATCTAAGTCAAATATTTAATAGCTACCAGTTTTTATGTGAAACTAATAGATACATAATAATAATAAACCTATATATCAAATCCAGCCTCCAAATAACTATATTTCATCCTGCTACATAAAAGGATAAAACCAAAACCTGCAAGCTAGCTCTTTCATACAGCCTAGACAGGATCCAAGCCTGTGAATAGCACTGCAGCTACACAGATATAACCATGTGCTTCACTTTTCCACAAAGGAATGTTGCAAATGTAATGCATAATTCAAATATGCAGAGATGTTTGGCTTCAATTGCTATCAGGGGGATAATAGCATTATTCTTCTATATTTACTCTGATGTTTAAAGCAATGGAGGTTCCCAAAATAAGTCAACAGTACTTTCTATTACCATTAAAGCTTGCACATGGCAGTTATTAAAAGTTCTTCAGGCAGGCACCCTAAAG
Source organism: Ondatra zibethicus (assembly GCA_004026605.1). Classification (NCBI taxonomy): domain Eukaryota; kingdom Metazoa; phylum Chordata; class Mammalia; order Rodentia; family Cricetidae; genus Ondatra; species Ondatra zibethicus. The sequence goes on along the minus strand of PVIU01004382.1, from coordinate 12,814 downwards.
ACAGAAAATGTATTGATCCTTGGGGTGATGTCACATGAAATAGAAAAAGTTAACTCTTGGTGTCCTTTCCTCGAGAGTGGAACTGATTTATTCTGAAGAGTTTTTGGTCTTTCTGTATTAATCTAAAAGAGAAGTCTTAGCTAATAGAGTCTGATTAGTTCTAATAGCCAGGAACAAAGGCCATTCTCTTTATATACCAAACTGCACAGGAAATATGGTAAGAACACGAAGTGTAGACTTTGTCTTCATCATCTTTTATTGGAATTTCAAAAGGTAGAAAATTGTTTTCCTGGTTCTAATAACTCTACCATATGTTTTTTCTTACATCATGTGTAGGGGGAAGAGATGCTGCTTTAAACATGACTGCTTCTTATGAAAGGTCTTAGACCAGCTCACCACAGCTCATAGACACATACTTTGTTCTGAGTCAGGGATATGCAAGAACACAATAGAAAATTAAGGAACACAATATACTGGGGACATTCCAAACCATAACACTGCAGGGAACCAAGTATGGTTTTCTTAGATGGCAGATAATTCTGAACAGGTTTAGTATACGATATATGAGCCTACCATGTACATAGTGATAAATTATCTGAAAGCAATTAGCTTGGTTTCAGTTTTGTGCAAGTTTGATTTGTAAGAGCAAGATCTGAACAGTATTTCTCAGAAAGATCATTCCCATATACTCCTGCAACAATATACAACCCAGCACTTCTTTCAGAGCAGACTCTTTGAGTATTATCCTGCCAAGCAAGGAGCTTAAGACTACAGGGAGCTGAGTATATTTTATGAGAATCATCTGAGATTAGTAAAATCAGGACAAACTATATAAACACCTTCTCAGGTAGCATAACCCTGTTAAATACAAGATCATGGTGCTCTGGAGCTCCTTGTAATACTTTACAAGTCAAGGGAAAAGAGAGCTAAGTGGTCCAGATTGAAGGAAATAACAAGAATTTCAAGGATGTGTAGATAGAGTATTAGGACCTCTTAAAAACAACGATGATCACACTAAGTTGCTATGAGATCTGGAGTTGGAGAGAAATGTGAGTTTTAAACCAAGATATGAAAAAGAACATCTTTGACTAATAAACAAGCTCTGAAATAGCCTTCAAATCCAAAAATTTAGTTGATGATATCAAACTCCAAAAACTTGTACCAATTTGGAAGAGGCATTGAGTTTGATACCAACCATGGTATGGGATCTCTAGTCAATCAAAACCAATCGTAAGAACAAAACTTTATTGACCACTACATACCAAAGGTCATTAAACATTTCAGCTGAAACCTGTAACCCACCCATTACAAAAGTACCATCAGAAACCACCACACCATCAGAAGGTAAGTAAGCATCAAAGGACAAAGGAAGCAGAATTGAACCCCATGCAATGCCAAATATTCTCACTTGTGGTTTCCAGACCACCACCAGCATGAAGCAAGCACAGTCTCAGTAAATAGAGGTTTTCTCTCTGTCAACTAGTAACCTAAAGTAGTGACAGTTTTCTCTACCAAACAAGCCTGATAGCTTATAATCAAAGATCTCCTCACAGAGAAAATGGTAAGGTGTTCTAATCAGTTTTGTTTTCATTAAAAATAGCATAATTCTTTTCTGAGACAAATGAGAAATTTGGAATAATATAAAATCATCTCATAGCATATGGAAGAATGACTTATGTATATGTCTATAGTATGAAGATGTACAGTACACATGTTCTGCTACACTCATCAATTAATGCAGTATCTCCAACAGAGACTTTATCAAGCACTTTTGAACTCATCTGTCTGTGAAAAAGCAGAAGTTTGTTTACAATAAATAAAACTCTACTCATCTACATTTACAAATCATGTAATCTACTATTTAGAATGAATTCAAAAAAGCAAATAATAAGACTAACAAATAGGGCATCCACAAAGCTAAAAGTCTTCTTACCACAATCCATAACTAACACATACATTATATCAGTCATGGGCAAAACAGATAAATTTGTTCACAATACACATTACTCAAATGGTTACCATATATATATAGTAAATTTATAATGTTATCTACCTTGAAGCTAGAGATAAAAAACCAACTAAAGTCTAAAAGATAATTACATCACACCTTATAAGAAAAAGGTGAGGTCAGTGTTGAGCCTCTAACCTACTAAACTGTACGAAGATAAAGAGATGATATTTCTAAGCATTAACACATGATACTTTGACAAACCTGCAATAGAAAACTAAAGTTCTCTCAGAGTAGCATCACCTGAGAAGGGTAAAGAAAGGGGTGAGGGAAATGCCTACATAGGACATGTGGAACATTTTAAATTAGCTAGCCTAAAGTGTGAATCAATAACTATGTATCTAGTTAAATAAAATTCCCAAAACTAAGAAGTGAGTGTTCACATAAATATGTATTGGTGTAGGAGGTTCTGCTTTCTATATGTTACTTTCATTGGTTGAATAAAGAGACTGCCTTGGCTTTTTGATAGGGCAGCCCTTAGGTGGGTGGAGTAGACAGAACAAAATGCTGGGAAGAAGGGAAGTGTGGCAGACTGCCCCAGACGGACGCTGATTAGACTCAAGCCGGTAAGCCACAGTCAAGTGGTGATACACATTAATGGAGATGGGTTAAACTAATATGTGAGTTAGCCAATAAGGGGCTGGAGATAATGGGCCAGGCAGTATTTCAATTTCTGTGTAATTATTTCAGGGGTTAAGCTAGCCGGGCACTGGGAACCGACCCGCCCGCTCGCCACTCACAACAATGTATTCTTCTCCTCTTACAGAATTTTTTTTTTTTTTGAAACAGGATTTCTCTGTAGCTTTAGAACCTGTCCTGGATCTCACTGTGTAGACCAGGCTGGCCTTCAACTCAGAGATCCTCTTATCTCTGCCGAATGAGAACTGGGATTAAAGGTGTGCACTACCACCTCCTGGCCTACAACAAATTTTTAAAGTAAAAGAGAGTCTTTCTAATTTTGTTGAACAATAAATTATTTTCCTAAAGTAATTTATTTTTAAAATATAAATTTATTTTTATAATATATTTATTTTTAATATATATATCATATCAAGCAAGAGCAGGAAGGTTGGACCTCAGATCCACCTCCTTCATAACATTTCAGTCAAGTGAGAGTCTAATGCAGACCAAGATCCACAATTCCTCACCAGTTGCAGTCCATTCTTACTACAAAAATGTAGACAAATAATCTCATTGCTTATAGCTGTCAACAAGGAAGAAATGTCTTATTTTGATCCATATCACCAATTAGTAGGAAGAAGTAGTTCAGCTTTGTGCCTTTGCAAACAACCCCTCAGAAACAGACATTTTCTTCAGTGGTGTAGCAACTAGATACTTGCCCATGTTTGATTAAAAAACCCCATGCAACTGTAACTGAACAATGTAGCTCACAAACTAAACCAGATGACAACAGAAATATAAAAATAGTAGGGATACTTGTTAGGAAGAAAATGTATTTGGTGGGAGTACGGAGGAGATGAGAGAGGGTATTGATGACTAAATGACCAAAATGTATATATAAAAGGACCCATCAAAGAATCAAACTTCTTAAGAATTTATTCAAATGCTTTCTGAGTTGCCAAAGGCTAGCATTATATATATATATATATATATATATATATATATATATATATATATAATATCATGGAATCTTCTAAATACACATATAACTTAAGAATGATTTTCCCTAAATTCACAAAATGGTTCTACATACAATTGTTCTCAGAATAGAATAAAAATATTTACTTGTACCATGAAGTAGCTAAAGTAAGGCCCATAAGCTTCATTTATCTTTTCTCTCACAGACTCTATGTGAACTTCCTATACTGTGAAACAGTTTCATTAAGACATAAACCTCTACCATTCTGCTTCTCCTGAAAAGCCATAAAGAGGGAAAATTACTATAAATTGTTTGGAAGATGTCCCTGTTTTAATGCCACAAGGTTAAAGCAGACTAATTTAATACAAACTGTTCATTGTAGATGGAAATACAAAGTCTATGAGCTACAACAAATACAGCTGACAAGAGCTACAAACAGAACTTTATACCAACTTAAATGTTAAAATATACTTTAAAGTATGTTTTACATTACTGAGAAATTCACTTCTGTATTAAGGAAGCTTTAATTTCTTTTTACCACATTCCCTTAGCCACCAAATTTAACTAAGAATTTAACAAATTTAACTAATCACTTCCTTTTATAACCTATTTCCTAAACCACTGACTGAACTTTAGCAAGAGAAATACAAATCTACTTAATACACAGTCAATAGGAAATATTGCAAGAAACCCAAGTGGTAGCTTTGAGAGAGAAACTAAGCATCCACAGCAAAAAATCTCGTCAGAGCAAACTGTCCTATAATAATCTCAAAATAGAAAATTTCAGGCATGAATTTTCAGTTCATGGAAAGTAAATATACCTAAACTGAAAAGAAAAAAGCACTATAGCTAGAGGCACACAGTGTGAATGATGAAAACAAAGCTGCAGACGTTCAACTGAAATACACATTATATATGCTTTACTTTTCAGATAAAACTTACCAATTTAGCAACTTTCCCATAGTCAATCCATCTGACAGTAGCAAAATTTGTAGACTCAGCACAATTGAAACCATGATTAAAACCAGCATGATATCCATAAGGAAAAGTGATCATAAACTCTCCAGCCTCCTGGGTGATCTGCAGGATTTGATGAGACATAATGTTCAATAAGACTTTCCAAATCATGTAACGATTAATATATGGTGTAGGAGTGTCCTCAGGGATGATTTGGGAGTCCCCTCTGTGTGCTGTGATTACCATTAATAAATAAAGAAAACTGCCTTGGCCTTTTGGTAGGACAGCCCTTGGATGGGCGGAGTAGATAGAACGGAATACTGTGAGAGAGAAGGCAGTGGAGCAGATGCCATGCTTCTCCAGCACAAGATGGACACTAGGTAAACTCATGCCGGTAAGCCACGACTCGTGGTGACACACAGATTATTAGAAATGGGTTAAACAAATATGTGAGAGTTAGCCAATAAGAGGCTAGAGCTAATGGGCCAGGCAGTATTTCAATGAACACAGTTTCCGTGTAATTATTTCGGGTACACACCGGAGCCGGATGGCACAAGGGGCCCGGCGCCGGGAACGCAGCCCGAACTCCTCATTGCTACAAATATACACTTCCATTTTCTATTTTTAAAAAAGCAGAAAAAGTCATGATATCACAACTATTTTAAAATGACAAAAGATGTAGGTGATGAAATGGTTCAGTGGTTAAAAGTGCCTGAAAACTCGAGTTCCATCTTTGGCACCCACAATGCAAAAGGAGAATGTGTGTTGTCAGCAATTACTGGAATTGAATTGACTATGAACTCCTCTCCTCGTCTGCAGATACAACACAGAAAAGGATCTACTACTGTCATCTATGTTCTGTGCTTCTCTATTACCCAAAACCTCTCCCAGCTGTGATATTTATCATTATGGCTCTTTACAGATACCCAATATGTTCTTGATGGTAGGCTTAATAATGATATTAAGAATATATTTATAAATGGCAAGAGAATTTTAAAACTAGAATAGACAAACTATGATTTACTAGACTTGTACACCAACCACAGGTGGCAAAAGAATATAGGAATAAACAGCATGAAATGAAATCCAGAAGAATAATAGTTGGGAACCAGGCATCTGTCAATCCTAGAAAAGATAGTAGCTATTCTACAAACTGTTTACAAAGAAGAAATAAGAAAATGAAGTAAAAATCTATCAAAATCTTAAGTAAAGTGAAAGAAAATTTTATCATTTAATTCTCACTGGCAGAGGACTCTCCTAAAGCATTTGAAAAAAAGCCTAAGTACTGTTATGTTTCAAGTACTGAGCAAAGGGAAATAATTCTCCTAACATTTCAGTTTCTAAAACATTGGTAAATGGATGAATGTGTGGAAATATGCATCTAAATATTTATCAGACCCACTATATAAATATAAGAGTGCACACTGCAACCAAACTGTCACCTTAGAGTTGTTACGTTGGTGAAACTGAACAATTTAAGGAAGGTCAGATTATCACATCAAACATACAATCAAAGAATAAAGTTCACATGCCCAGGTCAAATCATAGAAACAATTACACAATATCTCTTGTCAAGCTCATAAGTCCTATAGAAACCTCAAGAGAAAGAACTTAAAAAAAGCATCAACAATCATAAACTTAAAAAAATACATGTAATTTTATAATGACACAAACACTCCACTGAACTCCAAAAGGATAACAAAAAGACCTTGAGTTATATCAAGAATGAAAATACATACCTGAACAAAATAACAAAGATAATGCAGGATTTCAAAAACAAATTCAATAGAGATAAACATGGAAGAAAACATGAGCTTAAATGAAGATGAAATTCAAACACTCAAATCTCAATTAAAAATTTCAGAAGAAGCCTTACAAATAGAATGAAACCAGCAAATGACAGAGTATTAAGACACAAAGTGAAGAATCGTAACAACAAAAAAGAAAAAAAAAGGAAAAGTTTATAAAGGACAACTTCACAGGATAGGAACATACAGAAAATGTGGTACACCATTAAAATACTAAATCCTCAAATTATAGGCATAGAAAAGGGAAAAGAGGGTAGAAGAGTGATACTGGTTTTGCCTCTGTCTCCCAAGTGCAAGGATTAAATGTGTGTACTATCACCACCTGGCAATATTACACCACGTTAGTAAAGAATAGAAAAAATACTCCAAGCAAATGGAACTAAGAAGCAAACAGGTTTAGCTAGTCTAATATCTGACAAAAACAGACTTCAAACCAAAATTAAACAAAAGTAATCAGGAAGATCACGTCATAGTCATTAAAGGAAGAATCCACCAAGGATAGTACTACTGTATATCAACATGAACCAAGCACAGGAGCACCCAACATCATTAAATACATACTATTAGACCTAAAACATGCATTAACTCTAACAGTAATTATTGGTGATTTCTATACGTCATTCTCATTAAGAAGTCCTGTCAACTAAAACCAAACATAGAAATGATGGATTAAAATGACATCATAATTCAAAAGGATCTAAAGGATATATAGAACATTCTGATATACTTCTATAGGCTCCCAAGAAGAATGTTTATATCAGGCAGACCTAAAATAAAAGTTTATGGTAGTAAGAGCCTATGGTGAAAATATGGGAGCTCTGAAATTAATAACAGAAGAATGTACCTACAGGCCCTGAAATAACAAGAACAAACAAAACCAAACCAGTAGGACAATAAAGATTGGGTATGAAATTAATGAAAGAAAAACAAAAAAAAGCAAACAAACAAGAATTTCTTCTTTAAACAATAAACAAGATTGACAAAAACTAGCCAGTTAAGGAAAAGAGAGGATTAAAGTCAATAAATTAGAAATGAACAGGAAGACACTGAAGAAACTCAAGAAAATCATGAGAACGTCACACTACACTGGAAACTCTGAAAGAAATGGTTACGTTTTAATACTAATATGACTTTCCAAAGTTAAACTAAAATTTAAAAAAATAATTTAAACACACCAATAATAATAAGATAGATTCAGAAATTGAAAATCCTCCAAGTTTTAAAAAGAACCCAGGCCAGATGCACTGAGAATAAAATTATACCAAGACATTCATAGCAATAACAACAATACTCCTCAATTCTCTTGGTAAAACATAAAGGGAAGGAATATTCTTTAGCATGCCTAGTATTATCCTAATAACAAAACCAAAGAACTGAACTAAAAAAGAGCAATAAAGGCCAATTCCTCTTATGACATAAAAGAAAAGAGCTCTCAATTAAAAAAAAAAACTCAAAAACTAAAGGACATCAAAAAAGTCACTCACTATGATCAAGTTGGATTTATCTCTGAGATACAGGGATAGTTCAACATATGTAAATCAATAAACATATTCCACCCTATAATAAGACTGATCAGATGCCTCAGTGTCAACTTATTACACTCATTCAAGGTCTCTGACAAAACTCCATGAGCATCCTTTCATGATAAAAGTCCTAATAGAATGTAGGAATACAGAGGATTTATCTCAATATAACAAGGGCAATATACAACAAGTCTACAGACAATGTCTCATTAAATGGAAAAGAAAGTCACATCATTTCCATTAAAATCAGGAATAATACAAGGATAGCCATTCTGTCAACTCCTCTTTAAAATAATGCTTGTAGTCTTCACTAGAGCAGTAAAATACGATAAAGACAACAGAAATGGAAAAGGTAGAAACCACAAAGTCGTTATTTGAAAATGATACATATATATATAGACCACCAGAAAACTGCTACAGCCAATAAATATGTTGAGAAAAAAAAAATCACAAAAATCAGTAGGCAATAACAAAAATACTCAGAAAAACAATCCAATCCATAAATATCTAAAAAGAATGAAATAAATTTTAAAATCAGGGGCTGGAGAAATGGCTAAGTGGTTAAGAGCATTGCCTGCTCTTCCAAAGGTCCTGAGTTCAATTTCCGGCAACAACATGGTGGCTCACAACCATCTGTAATGAGGTCTGATGCCCTCTTCTGGCCTGCAGACATACACACAGACAGAATATTGTAAAATAAATAAATAAATAAATAAATAAATAAATAAATAAATAAATAAATAAATTTTTAAAAAGAGTTTTAAGATCATAAGCATACATACATACATACATGTGTGTATATGTGTGTTTTGTGTGATATTTGTACACTGTGTGAAGATGTATTGCTATGACTGATGTGGAAAAAAAAAAAGAACCTGAATGGTCAGTAGCTAGCCAGGAGTTATAAGTGGGACTTAGAGACAGCAAGAAAGAGAGAACTCTGGGAAGAAGGGATGCAGAGTTGTCAGCCAGAATAGGAGGTGCAAGATGGAATTGAGGTAATTCCATGTGGCAGAATGTAGATTAATATAAATGGGTTAAATATTATAAGAGCTAGTTGAGAACAAGCCTAAGCTAAGGCCAAACTTTCATAATTAATGAATTTTCATAGCATTATTTGTGGGCTGCTGGTACCGTACAATGAGAAGAACTGCCTCATATATAGAAAGATAGGTAGGTAGGTAAATAGATGGATAGATAGATAGATATTTAAAGCTAGCTGAGGATCGAAAAAACTTGTAGAATAAAATCTTTAAGGAAGAAATTAAGAAGCTATCAGAGGATGAAAAGGCCCCTCATGTTCATGGATTGGTAGGATTAATAATTATGCTCTCAAAAGCAATCACCAGATCCAATGCAATCTCCATCAAAACTTCAATGCAATTCTTCACAGAAATTAAAGATAACAATTGCAAAATATATGCAGAAACATGAAAAACAGGATAACAAACAACAATGAACAATAAAAACACTGCTAGAAGTATCACCATCATTGATATCAAATTATGCTATAAAGTTATAGTAATAAAAACTGTATGGCAATGTCATAAAAACAAACACACTGATCAATGGAATAAAACTGAGAGCCCAGATATGCCCCCATACTCTTACAGTCATGTGATTATTGACAACACTTTTACAGCCACCTGACAACTGTCAAAGAAGCCAGAAGCACACTGCAGGAAAAAAACAAAAACAAACCAGCATCTTCAACAGATAGTATTGGTCAAACTGGAGAGCTACATATAGAAAAATAAAATAAGATACTAATTTTGGCTCTATACAAATTCAACTCCCCATGTATGAAAGACTTGTACTATTGAAAGTCTTTATGGACATAACTCAAAAGGCTAGAAATAGATATAAAATATGACCCAGTTACAGAATTATTGGTATATTCCCAATGGATTCTATATCTTACTATAGAGATATTTGCTCCTCCGTGTTCATTGCTATGGTATTGACAATAGCTAGGAAATAAAAGCAACCTAGATACCGAACAACTGGAAAATGTGCTATAAGTAGAATGCTACTCGGCCATGAAGAATAACATAATTGTGAAATTCACAGGTAAATGGATGGAACTATAAATAGTCATTGAGTGTGGAAATTCCAATCCAAAAGAAAAACACATGTTCATTTGTACAAGTGGGTGCTAGATGCTGGCTTTGAATCTTTCAATATTTGTTTAAATTGGAATACTCAAAGAAAATAGGAACCTAGTAAAAGTCATGGTAAGAAGGTGGATTTCAAAAGACAGAAAGCAGATAGTATGAATGGGGAAAAAGGAGTAACAATATGAAACACTATATTGGGTGGAAGGATGGGAGATCAGGGTGGCAAAGATAATTAATACTAAATAGCTTTTTAAATGGCATATTATGGTGACTATCTAGATGCTTCCAAAAACAGATGTACATAAAAAAAGAGTTTAAATGGAGTTATCCTATAACTAATGAGGGGACAATGCCTCCCCTAGATACAATGATACTCTCAAATAAACAACCCAGTGCCAGATAGGGGTTATCTTTCTGAGCTGTTTGTCAGTAAGTTATCCTTAACATTTGCCCTAAACATTACGTGATATTGCCATTGTTTGTGATTATATGGAGTATGGGGTTCTTCTGTTTATGTTTTGCTTTCTTGGGTTAATCAATAAAGAAACTGCTTGGCCTGATAGGGCAGAACTTAGGTAAGTGGAAAAGACAAAACTGAATTCTGAGAGGAAGAAAGGAGAGAGCCGCCATGGAGACGCCAACTCAGACATGCTAAATCTTTCCCAGTAAGCCACAACCTCATGGTGAACACAGATTAATAGAAATGGGTTAAATCAAGATGTGAGAGTTAGCCAATAGGAGGCTAGAGCTAATGGCCAGGCAGTGTTTTAATTAATACAGTTTCTGTGTGATTATTTCGGGTGTAAGCTGGCCAGGCGGCTAGAACAAGGGGCCCTGCTCCCTACAACAATTATCCTCTACCGACTGAGGTAGACACAACATACTTGACTTATAGAAAATGGGGGTGGGGGAAAAAAATCAAGCTGGTACTGATGCGGAAGCTTTATCCATGCTGGTTATCCATAGCAATAAAGGGTTGTAAGAACTAGGGAAGAAAAGTCATCAACAGTCTTATCAAATTTTGAACCCTGAGATACAATAAACACTGGGCCAACAATGTGCAATAGTGTTACAATTCTTACGGTAGCAACCACCACTATTTGCTTGGATTTAGAGTCCACACTACAAGATGAAAAGTATGCCTAGTACCATTAACTGGGTTCACAGTTCTTGCTTGGTTAGGTCATAGGCCCCAGTGGAAGACCAATCAGAATTATTTGGATAAATGGCCATAATGATAAACTGTCCTTTGCACAGTTCTATGCATTATACCTATTGATTAGTGCATTTCTCAACCTTCAGTCAGAGAAGCTTCTATCTGCAGTAGACAGTGATCAACACTGAGATCCACAACTGGCCAGTGTGCAGAGATTAAGAGACTGTGGAATATGCAACACTAACTGAGTGTCTATATCACTCCACCTCCCCACAAGGCTTGAAAATCATTATGGAAGTGGGGACAGAAAGGTAAGAACCAGACAAGTAGATATCTGCAGAAAACCAGTATCTGCCAGCCATGATAGCTTCATTTCACATGTGAACTCACAGAAGTTATGACTATATATATAAAAACTGTACAATTATCAAGCAAGCCATATTCTCAGTAAGGATAGAGAAGGAGATCATGCAACTGGCAACTGATATCTGGTAGTGAATGGACAATCAGTGGGTTTTTTTTTCTTTCAATATATGGCCCTTGAGAAGATATCCATCCTCCAGTACATGATCCTATACCCATAGAGCTATAACACACTAAGTGGACTTTGTGAATAAAAAAAAAAGCAATCAAAAAACAAAAACCACAATTAAGTTTGGATGGAAAAATGGTGGGGGAGATAAGAGAAGATATGGATGTGAGGGAACAGTGAGTGGATTTTATTAAAGCATAATGTATTCATGCATGGAATTCTCTAACAAAGGATTATATATACATATACTCTTCTAAATATATTTTAAAATAAAATAGTCATATAGTATTCAAATTAATTATTGATGTTATAGAACATGAGCATGAGCTTCTTTTCATCTATCATAAAAGTGTTTTTAACCATGCAAGACATAGTACTTTTAAGTTCATCCTAAATACAAATTCCACAAAATGAAAAGCCTACTCGTGAAAGCCTAAGAAGAACAAACCTTGTCAAAAGGAATGCCATACTTCTTCAGAACTGAAGGAGAAATCAGTGTCATCTTGTGGCGGAGAAATGCATCACAGCCTTGGGAGCTGCTGGGGAAAAAGCCTAAAGATCAACAGCAAATAAGGTATGAGTTAAAATAACACTTCATATATCTTTAAAACATACTTGAATTCTAATGTTCTTACAACTCTTAGTAAAAATCAAGTCAAGTCATAACCTTTAAAAGTGATATATATTTTTCAAAAAGGCTAATTTTTTCAAAAATATTTATCAAGAATAACATTTATAAAATTCACAAAGTTTTAAGAAAGAATTTCAATTAGATACATATTTGAATTCCAGGTGCCTAATATATACTAAAGAGTAAATAAAGCAATAACTGAGCATAAAAATGCATTTACTTTACAAATCCCTCATTGGAGATTCTGAAGAACTAGCCATTAAAGAACTAACCATTCTTAAAGCACTGCTCCCAAACACCCAACACACGGTACTCACCCAACAGTCCCTTATCTTTGTTTCCTTCCAACCAATTTCATACTAATCACTACTAACCTACAGTATTCAATAACTATATTAACAACAATTAATTAAATATTTCAAAATCACAGATAGGATTGTAATATCTCAAACATGAAGAAATGATGTATTTCTTAAATGACA